>WNWK01048581.1:0-13503 GCA_009830355.1 Cherax destructor | reverse complement strand
TTCGATTCTTAAATTTGTAAAACCAGCCTCTGCTGGCTTTAAATTCGCTCACTTCAGCACTCGTTGCAGGCATTTTCTTAACGAGATCATCATGCAACTGCCTTGCTTTTTCACATATTATTGCCTCCGAAACAGTATCTCCTGCTAACTGTTTCTCGATCCACACCAACAACAACCTTTCCACATCTTCCAGCACTTGTGGTCTGTGTTTTGTGATCACAGATGAACCTTTTGCAACAACAGCTTCCTTGATTTTACTTGAATTTTTCTTGGCTACAATGGTAGCGATGGTAGAAAAGGGTTTACCATACAGCCTGGCCAGCTCACTGATACGCACTCCACTTTCATATTTTTCTATTATCTCCTTCTTCAGTTCTATCGTACATGTATTTCTGTTCCTCTTTGCCACAGGCTTACCACTAGGATCTTTCCTTGGACCCATGGTAGCTTATTTAGCAGTTGCAAGCACTAAAAACAGTGGAATAATGACAATATACTGGTATGAATGCGTGGGTGTGGGTGGGTGGTCGCTCTCGCTTGTAAACAATAGCACACTGACGCTCCCTGGAGTGGCGCTCAGCTGGGCGCCAGGGACACGTCCGGTACGAATGTCGTTACACGAAGCAAACATCGTTAATCGCAATCAAATTTTTTACGTTATAAATATCGGTACTCGAAAATAACGTAAGATGACAGCATCGTAACACGGGGTATGACTGTAGTGACATTTGGTCGGGAAGGGAAAGTAATGTTAAATACATTTCCATATACGTACAGTGGACCTCCGGAGTTCGTACTGCTCCAAACTCGAACAATTATGTAAGTGTATTTTTATAAGTGCTTTTGTAAGTGTATATTTGGGGGTCTAAAAGGACTAATCTAATTTACATTATTCCTTATGGGAACAAATTCGTTCAGTAACGGCACTTGAGCAGCATTCTGGAACGAATTAATGACGAACTCCGGGGGTCCACTGTACTAAGAGTTTTTGCTTTGCGAGCCATCCAGTAGGACACATTAATCACATATCTTGGGAGATTGCTGGAAGCATTTCTTGTGCAAATTGTTATTTTTGGGAGATATAAGAAAAAAACTACATTTATTGAAGTGTAGCACCTTAAGATGCATGTAAGTTCCTCTGTTTTCTAATAACTTGTTCATTTTTCCACTATAATCTACCTTGTCCATAATTACTATTGCATTTGCTTTGTCTGTTTCATAAGGTGAAGTCTAGGATCTTTCCTTAATTCATGGTAATAACTTAACAAATCTTTGATAACATTTGTGTTGTAGAGGTCTGAGTGAATGCGACTCACAAGGTGTAAGTCAAGACTGGTGGCATTGTCAGGTTAGGTAACCTAATTTTAACAAAATGTTACGCGACGGTCTGGAGTTTTGAGAGACTCTGACCGCGGGTTCAAACCCCATCAGTGGTATGGTTTGTTTGCAATCGTGTCATTACAATTATTTCATGATGCAAGTTTATTTAGGTGCAGGTATACATAAGTACAGTTATACATAGTAATGTGTAAATTACCCACCAGGATAACCCAAAAAAGTCAGAAAAAGTGACTTATTTCCCATTAGTGTTCTTGTAATAACTTATTAAGAGTCTGGCTGTAAGATACAATATAAATCAGTCATGATTATAAGGTTAAAAATTAATACACTTAAGTAACTCAACTGTAAAAGGAGATAATATAATAGGAATAAAGAGAACAATTATTTACATGAACATTAAATAGACCGGATCAATTTACAGTAATGGGTACACCGATGTTAACTATACATAGGCTGTATGCATTGATAGGTGGAAAATAATAAGAGGTTGACTGAGCAGTTGTCGGTGACTATAACCCCAATGTAACCTAATGAGACTTTTTAATTTCATGGGTCATGAGGGTGAATGGGTTAAACTAAACCGAATCATTTGGTAATTGCAATTATATTTTTTTTGTTCATGCGGTTGATCTAGTTGATATGCATAACTTGTTATTACTACTGTTAGTGTAATAGGTTTTGAAAGTTTGTTGTTTCATCTTCCTGTTCATCTGTGCTTTATCTTTACTCTTTTAAGTTCTTATTTTTATCAACCTGTTTTAAAATGTGTATTCTAATGTTTTCAGCACTGCAACTCCTTTCCTTCCTTCCCCATGTGGACTCGCATCTTCAACACCAGTTTTTATTTCAAACTTATCAAATTTGCCACAGTCCCATCCACAGTTTCCAACTTGTTAAATTTTTCCCTGGCCATTATTTTTTTAAGCTAGTTTCAACCTCTTGACAAGTCACTGACACAGACACAACTTCAACTCCCAGTTGTCAATGAACTTTATCTGGATTCCTCATTACACCTGTTGCTCGATTGACAACACACTCACCTCACATACCGAGTGTCTGTGGTTCAATCCTGGCATGAGTGAAAACAATGGGCATGTTTCCTTACACCTTCTGTCCCTGTTCACTTAGTAGTAAGTAGGTACCCGAGTGTTAGTCGACTGGTGTGGGTCGCATCCTGGGAAACAAGATTGAAGAACCCCAATGGAAGTAAGACAGTCCTTGATGAAACGCTTTCTTTCTTGGGTTATACTGGGTAGCTAACCCTTCCCCAGGTTAAAAATCCCAACAAATCTTATCTTACATAGCTGGCAGTTTACTCTTAATGCCCTGGACAGCCACTCATTTCCCACCCTCATACTAGGCACAATACCACATGTTACAGGTATATTTGACCCTTTTCTTAAATCTGTTATAACCAGTCTAAACTTACATTGCATATCTTCTTTGCTTGTCCTAATGAAATCATTGCTTCCTGCACTCCAGCAAACTATGGTTTTCATAACTAGACAGAATACTGATCATGTCTGTGAAGTCTCCTATTTCTGCAACGAGAGGACAAACTTGGATCCTATTTTTCCTGTCCCAGTGACAGAAGGCATGATCCATATACAGTGGTACCTTGGCATACGAACAGCTCCCAACTCTAACAATTATGTAAGTTTATTTTTGTAAGTGCTTTTGTAAGTGTATTTTTGGGGGTCTGAAACGGATTAATCTAATTTACATTATTCCTTATGGGAACAAATTCGTTCGGTATCGGCACTCGAGCATCCTTCTGGAATGAATTAAGCTCGTAACCTGAGGTACCACTGTACTGTAAAAGTCATCAGTGGAAATAGGTCGAGGACCCCAATGGGAATAGGTCGAGGACCCCAATGAGAATAGGTCGAGGACCCCAATGGAAATGGGTCAAGGACCCGAATGGAAAAGGGTCAAGGACCCGAATGGAAATGGGTCAAGGACCCGAATGGAAATGGGTCAAGGACCCGAATGGAAATGGGTCAAGGACCCGAATGGAAATGGGTCAAGGACCCGAATGGAAATGGGTCAAGGACCCGAATGGAAATGGGTCAAGGACCCGAATGGAAATGGGTCAAGGACCCGAATGGAAATGGGTCAAGGACCCGAATGGAAATGGGTCAAGGACCCGAATGGAAATGGGTCAAGGACCCGAATGGAAATGGGTCAAGGACCCGAATGGAAATGGGTCAAGGACCCGAATGGAAATGGGTCAAGGACCCGAATGGAAATGGGTCAAGGACCCGAATGGAAATGGGTCAAGGACCCGAATGGAAATGGGTCAAGGACCCGAATGGAAATGGGTCAAGGACCCGAATGGAAATGGGTCAAGGACCCGAATGGAAATGGGTCAAGGACCCGAATGGAAATGGGTCAAGGACCCGAATGGAAATGGGTCAAGGACCCGAATGGAAATGGGTCAAGGACCCGAATGGAAATGGGTCAAGGACCCGAATGGAAATGGGTCAAGGACCCGAATGGAAATGGGTCAAGGACCCGAATGGAAATGGGTCAAGGACCCGAATGGAAATGGGTCAAGGACCGAATGAAATGGGTCAAGGACCGAATGGAAATGGGTCAAGGACCCGAATGGAAATGGGTCAAGGACCCGAATGGAAATGGGTCAAGGACCCGAATGGAAATGGGTCAAGGACCCGAATGGAAATGGGTCAAGGACCCGAATGGAAATGGGTCACTTTGACTTTTTTTGGATTATCCTAGTGAGTAATTTACACTGTATGATAATGGCTAAAATAAACTTGCAGACCATCACCAACATGAAGGGTACTTTGACTTTTTGGATTCCATACTGGGTTTTTCCTGTTGATAATGCTAAATAAACATGACCCACACTGATCCTAGGAGCCCTGGCATAAATGAAGTCTAACTTTTTTTCCACAGTGCCTTCACTCTTTCTGATCTTCAGTTTAATGCTCTTCCTCTCCACCACCAAGAAGCTGTTTCCTTTCGCTTTGGTGTTTTCATGAATCCTCTTTTTCTCCTCTTTCAGTTGCTGCATCTTTTAGCTTCCTCCAGCTTCACCTGATGGCACACTCCTCTTGAAAAGACATTTGGATTTTATTTAGATTTATTCCCACATGATACACTGTTTGTACAGTGATGGGTGACATTTGGTTGTGCATTCAGAAAGCCCATAGTTATGCGATCATTTCAAGCAAGCTTAAGCTTAACTTAAGACTACAATGGCAGTAATTATTAATGAATAAATGAAGCTACAGGAAGGGTGGAGAGTGATTTCTTGTATAGCTAACATTGGTGTACCTATTATTGTAAATTGATCCTCTCTTTAATGTTCATGTAAATAGCTCAGTTTACTTTATTACTATTGTATCTCCTTTTATTGTAAGTGATTTTCACACAGTTGAGTTAACTTAGCTGTTTTAAGTTTTAAGGTTTAAATAGTAAGACATTACAAGGACCCCAGTGGAAATAAGTCACTTTCTGACATTTTTGTGTTCTGGGTAATTTACACTATACGTATATGATAATTGTACTACTTATGTGTACCTGTGCCTAAATAAACTTACTAATAAGGACATTAAATGTATGCAAACAACATATTTAAGACATTGTTTTTTACACTTAGAGAGTTCACTAAGCACGTCCTCACACTTGCCATGTACAGGTCTAGCCTTTCCCCCTAACTATAATAATGGTGTCAAACCTTGTTTTAATGGATCTCAAATTTAACAAACAAAATCCAAACAGGACTTTGTTGTTTTCTGAAATGTCTACTGTTGTGATCCACCTGGAGGAGTATACCTGGAGGGTATTCTGGGGGTCAACGCCCCCACAGCCCAGTCCACGACCACGCCTTGGGTAAATTGATTTCAAAAGCAGTGGACACAGTCTGTTGTTTCCAGAATTATATGTAGTTGTTACAATTGCAGCAAAACATTATTATTATTATTATTAAGATTTAATGTACAATTATTATTAATGGACACCCTTTACCCCAAGTAATCCATCTAATCCAGATCTCACTATAATTCTCTCTCATTCCCAAGGTGCTGTATGACCCTTACAGGTTTAGTGTTTTCTCATGAATGTATGATGTATTTTTTCATACAGCATATTTTTTGTGACAGATTTGAAGAATGTGGAAGGGCTGGTCCGAGGGTGAGCCTGGGGGGTCTCCCCCAGATCCCCCAGAAGGTGATGGCACCCATGATGTTGCACTGGTCAAGCAAGAACTGGGTGACCTGCAGGTTAGTAATGTAGTACTGGTCAACAAGAACTGTGGGACCTGCAGTACAGAATTTTATTTTATTTTTTATTAACACATCGGCCGATTCCCACCAAGGCAGGGTGGCCCGAAAAAGAAAAACTTTCATCATCATTCACTCCATCACTGTCTTGCCAGAAGGGTGCTTTACACTACAGTTATAAAACTGCAACATTTACACCCCTCCTTCAGAGTGCCGGCACTGTACTTCCCATCTCCAGAACTCAAGTCCGGCCTGCCGGTTTCCCTGAATCCCTTCATAAATGTTACTTTGCTCACACTCCAACAGCACGTCAAGTATTAAAAACCATATGCCTCCATTCACTCCTATCAAATACGCTCACACATGCTTGCTGGAAATCCAAGCCCCTCGCACACAAAACTTCCTTTACCCCTCCCTCCAACCTTTCCTAGGCCGACCCTACCCCGCCTTCCCTCCACTACAGATTTATACACTCTCGAAGTCACTCTGTCTCGTTCCATTCTCTCTACATGTCCAAACCACCTCAACAACCCCTCCTCAGCTCTCTGGACAATCGTTTTGGTAATCCTGCACCTCCTCCTAATTTCCAAACTCCGAATTCTCTGCATTATATTCACACCACACATTGACCTCAGACATGACATCTCCACTGCCTCCAGCCTTCTCCTCGTTGCAACAGTCATCACCCATGCTTCACACCCATATAAGAGCGTTGGTATAACTATACTCTCATACATTCCCTCTTTACTTCCATGGACAAGGTTCTTTGTCTCCACAGACTCCGAAGTGCTCCACTCACCCTTTTCCCCTCATCAATTCTATGATTCACCTCATCCTTCATAGACCCATCCGCCGACATGTCCACTCCCAAATATCTGAATACATTCACCACCTCCATACTCTCTCCCTCCAATCTGATATCCAATCTTTCGTCACCTATTCTTTTGTTATTCTCATCACCTTACTCTTTCCTATATTCACTTTCAATTTTCTTCTTTTACACACCCTACCAAATTCATCCACCAACCTCTGCAGCTTCTCTTCAGAATCTCCCAAAAGCACAGTGTCATCAGCAAAAAGCAACTGTGACAACTCCACTTTGTATTTGCTTCTTTATCTTTTAGCCCAACACCTCTTGCCAAGACCTCGCATTCACTTCTCTTACAACCCCATCTATAAATATATTGAACAACCACGGTGACATCACACATCCTTGTCTAAGGCCCACTTTTACTGGGAAATAGTCCCCTTCCCTCCTACACACTCTAACCTGAGCCTCACTATCCTCATAAAAACTCTTCACTGCTTTCAGTAACCTTCCTCCTATTCCATACACCTGCAACATCTGCCACATTGCCCCCCTATCTACCCTATCATACGCCTTTTCCAAATCCATAAATGCCACAAAAACATCTTTACCCTTATCCAAATACTGTTCACCTATATGTTTCACTGTAAACACTTGGTCTACACACCCCCTACCTTTCCTAAAGCCCCCTTGTTAAAGCATTTATGCTCATATGGGAAAGCCAGTGCAAAGCAGTACGGTGTATTTACAAAAAAAAAAAAAAAACTGGGGTGAGTGAGTTGACTTCAGTATTTACACACATGGTGCCTGCTTTAACTTAATTTTAAATTGATTAAGGTTGTTGTACTCTTTTGGCTGATCTTGGTCCTTTTAAATGTATAAAATTTCTGTAAATGTTCAATCCAACATGAGAGATATCAAAATGGCATTTGTTTCTGGTACAGGAGGGCCCTGCTTTAAGTACAGTGGACCCCCGGCTAACGAAAAAAATTCACCCCAGAAGCCTGCTCAAGTGCCATTACCGAACGAATTTACTTCCTAATGAAATAATGTCACGTAGGTTAGTCTATTTCAGACCCCCAAAAATACACTTCCATAAGCACTTACAATATTATACTTACATAATTGTACGATTTCCGGGGTGTTCGTTAGCCAGGGGTCCACTGTACAGTGGACCCTCGGTTAACGAAAAAAATTCATTGCAGAAGCCTGCTCATGTGCCATTACCGAACGAATTTACGTCCTTAAGAAATAATGTCACGTAGGTTAGTCTATTTCAGACCCCCAAAAATACACTTCCATAAGCACTTACAATATTATACTTACATAATTGTACGATTTCCGGGGTGTTCGTTAGCCAGGGGTCCACTGTACTTTGATTTACGGCATTTCACCAATAGTGGTTTTAAATTACTACAGTGGACCCTCGGTTTTCGTTCACCTCCAAACTCGAACAGTTATGTAAGTGTATTTTTGTAAGAGCTTTTGTAAGTGAATTTTTGGGGTTCTGAAACGACTAGTCTAATTTACATTGGTCCTTATGGGAACAAATTCATTCGGTAACGGCACTCGAACAGCATTCTGGAAAGAATTTTCGACGAAAACCGAGGGTCCACTGTATAACCATTCTTCATTTATTTAGACTTCCTACATTAAATATATTCACCACTTACTATTAGCTAAGGACAAAAATATTTTAAAGTAATGTGTGTACTCTATATGTATTTTTTTAGGCCTAGCTGTATTGCTCCCTAAATATATGATAGTGTAAACATGTTATCAGATTTTTATACGCATTTGAAAGTGGGGAGAGAAAAAAAAAAAAAGGCTGTTTCACTTTACAGCAATTTTTGCTTTACAGCAGTATCCCAGACCTAACCTGCTGTATAAGTGGGGCCCTCCTGTACTGTACCTGTGTTTTGTTACAACTTTCTAGTATAATTGCCTGAGTTCAATGTCATTGTTACAGTGTAATGTTTTGAACATGTGGATTGAACTGTAGCATGTATAAATTGTGTTTATATCTAGCAGGTTGAAAGAATTGAATATTGGTAGAGTTTGTGATAGTTCCAAGAGCTGCCTCCTGTTCATTTATAATTGGTTTGAGGTGTGTAGCCAAAGTGGATTCCCTGGCACAGGTTCCTTGAGTGAGGTATGGGTAAATGAGGGAAAAGCAGTGTGTTAGGAATGCGGATTGTGGAACATAAAAATACAAATTTTGGAGTATCCCTACTACCTTTGGTATACCTTTGATGAGTTTCAAGAGTCTTTTTACTCCCAGAGCCCAGCCACAGGCCAGGCTCATCATCTGGTGCTGGCCTGGTCAGCCATGCCTTACTCTGATGTGTGTTGGATATGGCCACTAAATTTTAGTTTGTAGTCTGTTATCAGGCCTAGAAATTTTTAAGTAGGTTTTTATTCTAATGTGTAATTGTGGACATGGTGTGTTCCTAAAAGACAATATATTTTTCATATTGAGGATGTGTTTGTTGGTAATTATGTGAACCTTTTTTAAGTTTATTATTTGCTGTAGTGTTTACTGACAACATCTGGATTTAATGTTGTGAAAATTGTCGTCAGAAAAGCATACAGGTTAGATACTGGGTGGCGTTAAGTAGGTCATTGATATACGATACATGTTTGTATGTTGCAGAGGTAGGATTGGAAATATAAGATAAAATAAGATTTGTTCAAATTTTTAACCCAGAATGTTATCCACCCAGGATAACTCAAGAGAGTCAGTGCGTCATCGAGAACTGTCTGTCTTATTTCCATTGTGGTCCTTGAATCTTGTACCCTAGGGGATGTGATCTACTCCAGTCCACTAACGCAATGTGTGTAAATACTACTGCAGTCGACTCGCTCTCCCCATCTTTTCTTTATTGTAAATACTCTCAGTTGCTTTCTATTGGCTTTCCCATATGAGCATTAGTGCTTTAATATTCTGTACTACTGGGCTTCATTACTTAAATATTATCTCTAGTTATTAAATTACAGTATTAATGCCACTTCCTGTAAAACATTGTATCTGATTTGGCGGGACTTTAAATCATTTCATTTTTCTTATGTATGATGCTGCTACACTTAATCTACTATTATGTGTATATGATGGTAATCTTCCTTACAATTAATGTCTCTTTTAATGTCATGGTATACACACAGGTGCAATGTTTATTATGGTCTATTAGTGTTAAGGTATATATTGGCTGAAGTGCTCAGTATAGCTAGGGATGTTTCCTGGCTACTAACAAATGTCCTGTGGCTCTGTTGGTAAAGCACTCGGCTCACTTTCTGAGTGTCCATGGTTCAATACCCAGTACAGGTGGAAATGTTGGGCATGTTTCCTTACACTTAGTACTTCCTTGTTAACCTAGCATTAAGTAGGTACTTAGGTGTTAGTTGACTGGTGTGGGTGGCATCCTGGGGGTGGTAGTGTATCTTAGATAGGGCTGAGCTTTGAATTGAACTGAGGTACGATAACAGATCTTAACCTGTAAAATTGATGTGTAAAAAAAAAAAAATGTTAGTGTCTAGTGGATCTTGTGGGAATAATGTTTAATGTTCCCTTCTAGGGTCGTGCCTTGATACTTGTCAAGGGCTCTTGATCCAATGAATTTGAGCTACCTTTCTCTCTGATCAAAGCTGATACCTCGTGTATCCCTCGTTTTGTGTGGCTTACTGGTTACTTTATGCTTCTTAATTAATATTGTAATAGTTTTCTGGCATTGTCCTTCAGTTTATGACCCTTATGGGTTTAGAGCTTCACAATAAACAATAATACTCTTATTCTATTGTTCCCTATAGGTTGAACTTTAGAATTTTAGTTCCAAAATGTTACTTTTGTAAATATTAAATTACTGTAGTGTATTTGCTGGAGTGTAATTCATAATGGGTAAATATTAATTAATGTAATTACAGTAGTATACTACTTCATTTTTTTTTACGGTGTCTTGCAAGGTTAGGTTAACTTTATTTACAAGCTAAGAGCTGTTAATTACATCACCTTATTTGAAAGCCTTTTTATTGTTATGAGACATACAAGTAGGGAACGGAAGAAAGTTGGAGCCATCTGTGGGCCAGTAATTTCATTTGATCAGTTGACTTTATTTCATTGATGTCATTATGTTGTACAAACATGTTCCAGACTTGAGTCATCCTAGGAATAAATGATCTCAGATGAAGTGATGATGTGGAGAAAGTTAGTCAGAGTGAAGTTGCTGCTTGCTGCCCGTCTTGTTGTGTAGCTCACTTCTCACTATCCTCGGAGTGGAGCCCGTCTTGTTGTGTAGCTCACTTCTCACTATCCTCGGAGTGGAGCCTGTCTTGTTGTGTAGCTCACTTCTCACTATCCTCGGAGTGGAGCCTGTCTTGTTGTGTAGCTCACTTCTCACTGTCCTCGGAGTGGAGCCCATCTTGTTGTGTAGCTCGCTTCTCGCTATCCTCGGAGTGGAGCCTGTCTTGTTGTGTAGCTCCCATATCCTCAGTGAGCCTGTCTTGTGTAGCTCATCCCCTGTCCTCAGAGTGGAGCCTGTCTTGTTGTGTAGCTCACTTCTCACTGTCCTCGGAGTGGAGCCCGTCTTGTTGTGTAGCTCGCTTCTCACTGTCCTCGGAGTGGAGCCCGTCTTGTTGTGTAGCTCACTTCTCACTGTCCTCGGAGTGGAGCCCGTCTTGTTGTGTAGCTCACTTCTCACTATCCTCGGAGTGGAGCCCGTCTTGTTGTGTAGCTCACTTCTCACTATCCTCGGAGTGGAGCCCGTCTTGTTGTGTAGCTCACTTCTCACTATCCTCGGGGTGGAGCCTGTCTTGTTGTGTAGCTCACTTCTCACTATCCTCGGAGTGGAGCCAAGTGTTGTACATACTTTGATATTGATCTTGTATATAACAGTAAGGTCACCCACATCCCTCCTGTGTTGAAGGCTCTGCTGATATAACATCTATCCAGGCTGGGTCCAGGCCAGAGATGAGTCATCTTGCTCTCTTCTCTATTCTTTCCAGAAGTTGCAGATGGGATGGTTATAAGTCATGGATTTTTTATTTTGTAAGTCTTGGATTATTTAGACCTTTATGAACCATGGGTTTAGTCTTTTATAATTGTTTAAACACTAACCTTCACTATTCAAAATTCTTCTCACCAACTTTAATAGGACCCATGACCATAACACAAGATACAGATCACTTTTTGAACTAGTACCCCGTGTCCACAGCAATCTATGTAAGAATTCTATGCCCATAAAGGGCCCCTGAATCTGGAATTCATTACCAGGAAATGCTAAAATAACCTTGTCTGAAAATCAATTTAAGCCTCTTCTCAAAAACCACCTACTCTCCCTAAACTAAATACTCATACTGTAAATTGCCTTCAAAAATGCTCAAAGTTATTTTCTTATAAAATAATTTCAATTTTTACAATTATATTACCACCTAATCACCCTAAACTAAATACTCAAACTGTAAATTACTCTCAAAATGCTCAATGTTATTTTCGTTAAGATAATTTAATTTTTACTATTATGTTCCATCCTACTAAACACTTGTTACAATGTCTATCATCATTTTGTAATGAACAATGTATTATCATCATCATATAATTTGAACGATCTACCAATACAAACTCACTCAATTACTCCAATATTATGTTCATAGTCTATAAGCCATTAGATTAAGCTGCCCCTAATGCCAAGGCATGCCAGAGGCTCTCCTTGCACCTCAATTTATGATTGTAATGTAAGCCTATGTACACGAGCAAAGATATAAAATTGTATTGTATTGTATGTGACAGGTGAGTGTGAATGTTATTTACCAGTGTACTAAGACATATGTTGAATGTTTAGTAACACAGTGGACCAGTGATTGTTGTATTGTCGAGCACCAGTGGTGTTGCTTGGAGGTTCTTTCGTAGATTGGGTAATAAACAGACGAGATTGGGATAGTAAATTGGTGTATAATAATAATAATATTTTTATTTCGATGCAAGTTACAAGTATACATAGTTATTGGTAGTTACAATTATAAAACTGTAATGCAAGGAGAGCCACTGGCATGCCATGGCATTAGGGGCAGCTTATTCTAAAGACTTACTCACTAAGTACTTAATACTAGAGAAATTGATTGAGTTTATTCTAGTTATGTCTTATTTCAAATTACAATATGATTATACATACTATTAAAAGACAATACATACTAGAGAAATTGGTTGAGTTTATTCTAGTTGTATATTTTATTTCAAGTAACAATATGTTGATGCCATACTAGTATAATAACAATACTAGAGAAATTTATTGAGTTTCTTCTAGTTATATATTTTATTTCAAATTAACAAAATGATGATACTATACTATTTTAAATGACAATATGATATGAAATTGCAACAAGTGTTATGGAGGATGACAATATAAAACTGAGATTCTTTCTTTCAACACGTCAGCCGTTTCCCACCGAGGCAGGGTGGCCCAAAAGGAAAAACGAAAGTTTCTCCTTTTACATTTAGTAATTTATTCAGGAGAAGGGGTTACTAGTCCCTTGCTCCAGGCATTTTAGGCGCCTCTTACGACACGCATGGCTTACGGAGGAAGAATTCTGTTCCACTTCCCCATGGAGATAAGAGGAAATAAGAACAAGAACTAGTAAGAAAATAGAAGAAAACCCAGAGGGGTGTGTATATATATGCTTGTACATGAATGTGTAGTGTGACCTAAGTGTAAGATGTACCTGAAATCTTGCATGTTTATGAGACAGAAAAAAGACACCAGCAATCCTACCATCATGTAAAACAATTACAGGCTTTCGTTTTACACTCACTTGGCAGGACGGTAGTACCTCCCTGGGCGGTTGCTGTCTACCAACCTACTACCTAGGAAAACTGAGATTATCTTAAGTAAAATAACATTGGGTTTGAAAGTTTGTTACAGTATGAGTATTTAGTATAGGGTGAGTAGGTGATTTTTGAGAAGAGTCTTGAATTGATTTTTCGACAAGGTTAACTTAATATTTACTGGTAATGAATTCCAGATTCTGGGGCTCTTTATGTTCATAGAATTTTTACATTGGTTAGTATGGACTCGGGGTATGTCAAATAGTGATCTGTGTCTTGTGTCATGGTCGTGGGAC
>WNWK01048580.1:0-13503 GCA_009830355.1 Cherax destructor | reverse complement strand
CAACCACATGTTAACTAACGCCGGTCTCGTGGGCGTATAAGAGTGCACGGAAATTAACCTTCCTTGACTCGACGAGACAGCTAATACCATCGCGATCGAATCAGATCGCAGGAGGACGTCAACAACGGAACGACTCCCTCATCTAAAGCTAAGTACTCTGCTTGCGAATTTGTTATTGGCCAATGATATTGTTACGCACAGTAGATGTACTTTAGCTAGGTCAACGATCTACGATACACCGCTATGATGCTGTTAATTTGGTGAGTGTTGGTCATGTTAATTTAACTGTGTGTTCTCTACCTCTTCTCCTGATTGATCAGTTGTTTAATAACCAATACAGTCCACTTAAATTTAACATAACATAATTATAATAAATGATCTTCTCAGATTTATTTATACTGGTCCAGAGTGCAGTGGGCTAACGAGAATATTGAAGGTACCCCTTGGGTGCGGCCAAAAGCGGGTAAAGTTCTCACATACCTTAAAGGGAATGACTGCGGTAAAATTATACGAGTCTGTCATCTCCCTGGGAGTTTGTTTATTGCTAGTGGCGGTGTCCCAGATAGACTTATCTCTCACAATTCCCCACACCTGCTCTTCATTGGGGGGATGTTACATCGCCTGCCTAGTCTTTTGCTTTCGTACAGAGTGATTTTTGTGTGCAAGTTAGGTACTAAGCCCTCGAGAATTTTCCATGTGTATATAATAATGTATCTCTCCCGCCTGCGTTCTAGAGAGTACAGGTTTAGGAACTTCAAGCGTTCCCAGTAGTTGAGGTGGTTTATCGCACTTATGCGTGCTGTGAAGGTTCTCTGCACATTTTCAAGGTCAGCAATTTCACCCGCCTTGAAAGGTGCAGTGCAGCAATATTCCAGCCTAGATAGAACAAGCGATCTGTAAAGTGTCAACATGGGCTTGGCATCCCTGGTTTTGAAGGTTCTCATTATCCATCCTGTCATTTTTCGAGCAGATGCAATTGCTACATTGTTATGGTCCTTGAAGGTGAGATCCTCTGACATGATCACTCCCAGGTCTTTGACATTAGTTTTTCGCTCTATTGTGTGGTTGGAATTAGTTTTGTACTCCGATGAGATTTTAATTTCTTCACGTTTTCCGTATCTGAGTAATTGAAATTTCTCATCATTGAACTTCATATTGTTTTCTGCAGCCCATTTAAAGATTTGGTTTATGTCTGCTTGGAGTCTTGCAGTGTCTTCAACGGTGGACACTGTCATACAGATTCGGGTGTCATCTGCAAAGGAAGACACAGCACTGTGGCTTATATCCCTGTCAATGTCTGATATGAGGATGAGGAATAGGATGGGAGCAAGTACTGTGCCTTGTGGAACAGAGCTTTTCACAGTAGCTGCCTCAGACTTTACTCTGTTGACTACTACTCTTTGTGTTCTACGTGTTAGGAAATTATAGATCCATCTACCAACTTTTCCTGTTATGCCTTTATCACGCATTTTGTGTGCTATTACACCATGGTCACACTTGTCAAAGGCTTTTGCAAAATCTGTGTATATAATATCTGCATTCTGTTTATCTTCTAGAGCATCCAGGACCTTGTCGTAGTGGTCCAGTAGTTGGGACAGACAGGAGCGGCCTGCTCTAAACCCATGCTGTCCTGGGTTGTGCAATTGATGGGTATCAAGATGGGTGGCGATCTTGCTTCTTAGAACCCTTTCAAAGATTTTTATGATATGGGACGTTAGCGCAATTGGTCTGTAGTTCTTTGCTATTGCTTTACTGCCCCTTTGTGGAGCGGGGCATGTCTGTTGTTTTTAGTAGCTGCGGACGATCCCAGTGTCCATACTCCTCTCCATAGGATGTTAAAAGCATGTGATAGGGGCTTTGCAGTTCTTGATGAACACGGAGTTCCATGAGTCTGGGCCGGGAGCGGAGTGCATGGGCATGTCATTTATTGCCTTTTCGAAGTCATTTGGCGTCGTGATGATGTCAGAAAGGCATGCGTCTGTCAAGTTCTGTGGCACTCTCATAAAAAATCATTTAGGTTTTCGATTTTCAGTCTGGTTAGTGGCCCTGCTAAAGACTGAGTCATACTGGGATTTAAGTAACTCACTCATTTCCTTGCTGTCATCTGTGTAGGACCCATCCGGTTTAAGTAGGGCCCAATACTGGTTGTTGTTCTCGACTTTGATTTTGCATAGGAAAAGAAATACTTAGGGTTTCTTTCAATTTCATTTATGGCTCTTAGTTCTTCCCGTGTCTCTTGATTCCTATAAGATTCCTTTAGTTTTAATTCGATGTTTGCTATTTCTCTGACTAGTGTCTCCCTACGTATTTCAGAGATATTGGTCTCCTGTAGCCGCTCCGTTATTCTGTATAGGGAGCGCCTCTCTCTTTCTAGTTTGCATCTTCTCCTCCTTTTCCTTAAGGGAATTTGCCTTGAGCAAACCTCAAGTACCACAGAGTTAATTTGTTCTAGACATAGGTTGGGATCCGTGATGCTTAGGCAATCTTCCCAGTTTATATAATTTAGGACTTGGTTTACTTGGTCCCACCTTATGTTTTTGTTATTGAAGTTGAATTTGGAGAAAGCTCCCTCACGGCTGATCACATTTTGTTGATCTGGGGCTCCCCGCATGCATGTCTGGACCTCTATTAATTTGTGATCTGAGTATATTGTTTTTGATATGATGACATTTTTTATCAGAACATCATTGTTGGTGAAGATGAGGTCCAGCGTATTCTCTAATATTGTGGGCTCTACTATTTGCTGGTTTAAGGTGAACTTGGTGCAGAGATTTAAAAGTTCATGCATGTGTGAATTTTCATCTGAGCTGCCTCCTGGTGTTATCTTTGCTACCACATTGTTTGCAATGTTCCTCCATTTTAGGTGCCTGAGGTTGAAATCCCCCAGTAGCAAGATGTTTGGGGCAGGAGCTGGAAGATTTTCCAGACAGTGGTCAATTTTCAGAAGCTGTTCCTGGAATTGTTGGGACGTTGCATCCGGGGGCTTGTAGACAACCACGATGACCAGGTTTTGATTCTCGACCTTTATTGCTAATACTTCAACTACATCATTTAAGGCATTTAGTAGTTCTGAACATATAAGTGACTCTGTGATATACAGGCCAACCCCCCCTTTTTGCCTGTTCACTCTGTCACACCTGTATAGGTTGTAGCCCGGGATCCATATTTCATTGTCCAAGTGATCTCTTATGTGGGTCTCTGTGAAAGCCGCAAACATAGCATTTGACTCTGTAAGCAGTCCACGAATGTAAGGTACCTTGTTGTTTGTTGCTGGCTTTAGACCCTGTATATTAGCAAAGATGAATGTAGTTGGATTGGTGGTATTGGTGGTATGGGGGGGTCTTTCACGGACTATTTTGTGGTCATTGCTACCCACCTTCGCACCCGTTTGCAACAACGCTGGTCTGACCTGCTAAATAACAAACTTCATTCTATTAAACCGATTATAGGTTTCTGGCCTTCTTCTTGTCACCAATGTCGAGGTTGGGAGACTACACTCTCCCGTCTTCGCATTGGCCACACTCGTCTTACTCACGGGTATCTCATGGAGAGGCTCCCTGCCCCTCTCTGTGAGCATTGTCAGGTTCCAGTGTCTGTTCGACATATTCTGTTGGACTGCCCACTCTATCAACGAGCACGCAGAATTTACCTCCAACATCGTCTTCGCTCTGTGGCCCTTTCTTTACCTTCCCTTCTTGCAGATGGACCCTCCTTTAATCCTGACTCTCTCGTTGACTTTTTGACAGAAACTGACTTACTACATAAACTCCTGAAGATTATACCTCTAGCACCTCCCTCAGTCCCTTCTACCTCGATCTCTTGCTACCCTTTATCCCTGCACTATCCACTATCCTGCTGCACTCCATACCCTACTAATCATCCATCTCCCTCTTACAACCCATTCTCTCTGCATCCTGCAATAACCTGCAGCACTGTATGACCCCTGTGGTTTAGCGCTTCTATTTGATTATAATAATAATAATAATTAATATTAATAATTCTCCACAATTTCCCTCGGGCTGCTTGCGATGGTGCTCCTGCAAGCAGCAGATCCTGGCATAACCTGCTGCTGTTTGCAATGGCTGTCTGGCTGACCTGCTGAAGAGGGACAGGCACCTTGCAACATCTGTTGTTGGGGCAATGGATGAATTCCCTAGAATGTTTTTAATTGCTCATTACTCTGTAATTTGTTAATGATTGTAACCATGTATGGACGTGTTTATGATTCATTACCTTTGTAACTGTCATGATTGTGACCAGCTCTACCTGGAGCTTCAAGAAAATCTCAAAGACAGTAGGCATACTATCAAAGATATGCTACTATGTGCCTCAATCAGCTATCCTTGCACTGTATCATTCACTCATCTACCCTTATCTTGCCTATGGAATTTGTGCATGGGGATCAACAACATTAAATAACCTTAGACTGTTCATAACACAGCAAAAGGCTGCAGTCAGAATGATAACAAATTCCCACTCTAGACAGCATACTCCACCAATATTCAAAAGTCTAAAACTACTCATTGTAAAGAACATTCACACTTATTCTTGTGCCTACTACATACATAGAACTCTACACTCAAATATAAACCCTCCACTCAAGATTCTCCTCACCAACTTTAACATGACCCATGACCATAACACAAGACACAGATCACTTTTGATATACCCCGTGTCCATATCACCCTGTGTAAAAATTCTATGACATAAAGGGCCCCAAAATCTGAATTCATTACCAGTAAATACTAAAATAACTTGGTCTGAACATCAATTTAAGACTCTTCTCAAAAACCACCTACTCACCCCTAAACTAAATACTCATACTGTAAACTACTTTCAACAATGCTCAGTGTTATTTTCCCATAATATAATTTCAATATTTACTATTGATATAACCATCCTACAAAAAACTTTCACCTTGTCACAATGTAATATCCTCAGATTGTAATTTGAGTAAACTTATTATCTGCTATAAACATAAGCTAATGTTTAACTATAACAAACTTAATCAATTTCTCTAGTATTAAGTAGTCTATAAGTCATTAGATTTAGTCTGCCCATAATGCCATGGCATGATAGTGGCTCTTTGCACTTCAATTCATAATTGTAATTACAAAATCTCGATGTAAACTTGCAATGAAATAAAATATTATTATTATTATTATTATTATTATTATTATTATAAGGTTGGTAGATTACCACAGAGGCCTAAGGAGTGGGCTAGAATGTTATACCTCCAAGTGGTGTCATATGCCTTCTCAAGATCAAAAACTGCTAGGATGGAGTGTTTGTTAGTTTAGTTTGATATCTTTATTATGCACCCCATACCCATCCTGTGTGCGGTAGTCAAAAGATTACAGAGGTATAATGGGTCCAGGGACTGGACCTCAAAGTTTGATAGCTGAGCAAGTTACAAAGGTAATGAACTCAGATGGTCACAATCATGACAAGTTACAAAGGTATTTGCAGATTACAGAGGTATATATAGGGCCCAGAGACTGGGCCCCAAAGTTTTGATAACTGAACAAGGTACAATGGTAATTAATTCACTAGTTACAAGGTAATGAATCATGTAAGTAAATTTACTTACGTCTGTACATGGTTGCACTCATGAACAAATTATAAAGCAATGAGCAATCTATTAGTCTACACCCAGCCACAACTGTAATGAGTTATTGGTGCAAATTTTAATTGTTGGGTCACACACACAAAATATACATATACACATACATATATACACACACACATACACACACATACATGTTATACATACAATACACATACACACATGTACATACACACACACACACACACACACACACACACACACACACAGATCTTGGGGTGAGTATAATACGAGCAATCTCCTGAGGCACACATCAATCAGATAACTGCTGCAGCATACGGGCGGCTGGCAAACCTAAGAATAGCGTTCCAATACCTCACTAAGGAATCATTCAAGACTCTGTATACCATATACGTCAGGCCCATACTGGAGTATGCAGCACCGGTTTGGAACCCACACCTGGTCAACACGTCAAGAAATTAGAAAAGTGCAAGGTTTGCAACAAGACTAGTCCCAGAGCTAAGGGGATTGTCCTACGAAGAAAGGTTAAGGAAATCGGCCTGACGACACTAGAGGACAGGAGGGTTAGGGGGACAGATAACGACATATAAAATACTGCGAGGAATAGATAAGGTGGACAGAGACAAGATGTTCCAGAGAGGGGACACAGAAACAAGGGGTCATAATTGGAAGTTGAAGACTCCTATGAGTCAAAGGGATGTTAGGAAGTATTTCTTCAGTCATAGAGTTGTCAGGAAGTGGAATAGCTTAGAAAGCGACATAGTGAGGCAGGAACCATACATAGTTTTAAGACTAGGTTTGATAAAGCTCATGGAGCAGGGGAGAGAGGACCTAGTAGCAATCAGTGAAGAGGCGGGCCAGGAGCTATGACTCAACCCTGCAACCACAAATAGGTGAGTACAGTCCCACAGTCCCAGAGCTAAGGGGTTGTCCTACGAAGAAAGGTTAAGGGAAATCGGCCTGACACACTAGAGGACAGGAGGGTTAGGGGGGACAGATAACGACATATAAAATACTGCGGAATAGAAAGGTGGACAGAGACGTGTTCCAGAGGGGGACACAGAAACAAGGGGTCACAATTGGAAGTTGAAGACTTATGAGTCAAAGGGATGTTAGGAAGTATTTCTTCAGTCATAGAGTTGTCAGGAAGTGGAATAGCTTGGAAAGCGACATAGTGGAGGCAGGAACCATACATAGTTTTAAGACTAGGTTTGATAAAGCTCATGGAGCAGGGAGAGAGAGGACCTGTAGAATCAGTGAAGAGGCAGGGCCAGGAGCTATGACTCGACCCCTGCAACCACAAATAGGGGGGAGTACACATACGCCCGATGGCATGGTGGCTGCGCTCTTGCTTCACACACGGAGGGCCCGGGTTCAATTCCGGCGGGCCGAAACATTTAAATGTTTCGTACACACACCACACATACATACAACAGGCCTAGTGTCTAATCGACATGTGCCTAGGACAAAATGCTAACTAACTAACACACACACACATGTCAATGCTTTATTTACAGGGAGCAAAGTCAGGGTTTTTCCAGAATGGTCTGTAATATACCACTGGATAAAATACTTTGACATATCTTGAACATTTCTGAGTGAGTTGTCTCTGAATTCATTAATTTTATCGCACTCCAGTACATAATGACGCAGGGTGAAATAATCCAACTGGCAAGGTTTAATCTTGTTTGGTCTACATCGTGGTGGTGATTTAACCTGCCAAAGATACTTGTAACCCAGCCGGAGGCGGGCGGTAGTACATCCAAGAGTCTGCTTATTTTGTTGGATGCACCATAACATGTGGCTCCTCCTGCATGATAGAATGATGATAGATGGACTGACTGGTGTCAAACTCCCTAGTCTTAAGTCGATAAAATTCAGTTGAAGTTCTTTTCTGTATTATTGTTCTCAAACTGCTAACTGACAAGCCAAGATTGTAATCTATCCCCTCTTTGAAAGCATAAAACTTAGCCAATTTATCAGTTCTATCACGCATCTGAAGACCAATGTGAGATGGAATCCACAGCATGTGCACTCTGACTCTACTATCCAGAATCCTACCATACCTGTGCCTGGCTTCTGACACGGCTTGCTACAAGTTATACTTGATGAGTTGAGAGCATTTATGGATGACAGAGAATCAGTTACAATTAGAGAGTAGCAAAGACATTTGCACATATGTATCTAAGAGAAGGGGTCCAAAGTGTTGCCCGAAAATATTTAGGGAAAATATTGTGAGTCTCCAAATACCCATCCTCATTCACCAATCGTTCCACCCACAGACTACACTGGTCAGACAATAAACGATAGTGAGAATATCAAGCCGGTGCCTGGTTTGGAAATGGTAAGACAATGGTGGCAGATTTCCATTGTTGAGGGGGAACCCGCATCCAAATAAGATTGAAAAGAAGCAAAGGACTATAAGGGCTGTAGAATGCAGATGTTGTAGCATACTGATATATTATCAGGTCCACTGCCAATGACTAACAAGCAGAAAGCATGGATTCTAGCTCTAGGAGAGTGAAAGGTACATTATACGGCTCCATTCCATTAGAAAAAAAATCCAAGGGCAGTTGTTCCTTGGTAGACTTGACGCGAAAATGCCCCCTGCAAAACAGGAGCGTGTCTGGAGCGATTAACAAAAACCTTTTCCAAACCCCCGGGAAAGTGTTAATGGTGACCATAGTCTCGCCAACAAGTGTTTTAGTGTTTTATGATGCAGGGGGCAATCTGAGGTTTAATTATCCCCGATCAGAAAACCCGCACCCTTTTAAACTCAGCACAAACACATGCAGATTCCCAAAGGCGCATGTCTGAGAATCCTCCCGAGGTTTAGGAATAGAACATGATGCTGCAGTAAAAACTGGGGTCGAAAACTGGTGCACCAGTTCTCAAAAAGGATAAGAATGGTCCTCAAAAAAAGTGGTGGTGGAAAAGCCCCAATGCGTACCCAAATTGAACAGGGCTCGAAGGGTTGGGAATACATAGTAGAAGAAGAATAGGAAAGTGATCACTGTCAAATTCGGGAGAACAGACCAAGCATAATCAAGTCATTGATGAGGACAGATAGAAAGATTAATAAAGAGAGACTGAGTGCGAGAGTCAAAATGGGTAGGAGCACCTGTATTTAAACATGAAGGGGGTAGAAGTGAGAAGAGTCCCCAACTGATAACAACGAGAGTCCAGTGGGACCCCCCCCAAAAGATAATGGGAGCATTAAAATCACCTAACAAGATGGGCGGCGGTAGAAAGATCAAGAATGCAATATCCAAGATACAGAATGCACAGGAAGGAGGAAAAGAAGCAAACTGTATACCACCTGTGCAAATAAATTGAGCTGCAGTATAATGCAGATAAGTTTATTCAGGTATACACAAATGCAGTTACATATTATATACATAGCAGCATATGTGTAGAGAACCCAGGATAACCCAAAAAGTCAGACAGAGTGACTTATTTCCATTGGGGTCCTTCAGAACGAACAAAGGCCTGTTGATACGGTATACCAACGTCACAAGAAGCGCCTCATTAAATGATTCATCAGGAAAGGGATCAGAAGAATGCAACAGCACATAGCCAAATGGGACGAATAATAGCTGAATGAATTTTGGGCTCTTGTAAACTAACACATAATAGTAAAGTAGTAAAGTAAAGTAAAGTAAGTAAATTTTATTTCATTGCAGATTGCAGATTACATAGGTATTGTAATTACATGTAAATTGGTGAAGGAGAGCCACTGACATGCCATGGCATTAGGGGCAGCTAATCTAGTAACTTAAAGACTATGTACTTAATATTGAGAAATTTATTGAGTTTATTCTAGTTAAAAATTGTTTTCAAAATTACAATATATGAAATTTTACTGTTTAAATTATTATATGATGATATTAGATGTTACAGGTGTTTAGATTCTCAATGGTAATATGGAATTGAGATTATCTTAAGGAAAATAACATTGAGCATTTTTGACATTAACTTATGAGTATTTAGTTTTGGGTGAGTAGGGGTAACATAATAGTAACATATTATTAAAAATTGAGATTATCGTATAGGAAAGTAATAATGAGCATTTTTCAAAGTAGTTTATAGTATGATCATTTAGTTTTGGGTGAGTAGGTGGTTTTGAGTTGAGTCTTAAATTGATTTTCAGACAAGACTATCTTAATATTTACTGGTAATGAATTCCAGATTCTGGGCCCTTTATGTGCATAGAATTTTTACATAGTTGATATGAACAAGGGGTATATCAAAAAGGATCTGTGTCTTGTGTTGTGGTCATGGGTCCTATTAAAGCTGGTGAGGAGAATTTTGAGCGGAGGGTTTATATTAGAGTGTAAAGTTTTATATATGTAGTAGGCACAAGAATAAGTATGAATGTTCTTTATGGTGAGTAGTTTTAGACTTTTGAATATTGGTGAGTATGCTGTCTAGAGGGAATTTGTTATCATTCTGACTGCGGCCTTTTGTTGTGTTATGAGTGGCTAAGGTGATTTAATGTTGTTGATCCCCATGCACAGATTCCGTAGGTGAGATAGGTAGAAATTGGTCTATAATTATTCAGGTCTGTTTGATCACCTCCTTTGTGGATCGGGTGACCCTAGCTATTTTGAGAATTGATGGAAAGGTAGAGGTTTCAATGGATTTATTGAATAGTGTTGCTATAATTGGTGACAGTACCTTGAAGCTTTTGTACATAAAAGTTGGTAGCTGTTTATGTCTCCTGCCTTGTTTTAGGGTGTTGATATGAGCTAGACTCAATTGGGTTGGTCGAGCTAGAATAGCGATAGGTAGTGTTTGTGAGGTAGTCTGTTGGATGGTGTTTGAGCTTGGGATTTTACTCTAGATTCTTTCCTATGGTGGAGAAGAAAACATTAAGTCTGTTTGCTGTCTCAGTAGGTGGAGTAGGGGTTCATCTGCTTTGATAATTTGATGGTGTTGTTTTTCGCTATCTTATTATTTCCTAGAATTGCAGATAGGGTCTTCCAGGTCTTTTCATATCACCTTTATATTCTGGAGTCTGTTCTCATAATACAGTTTTTTTATCTTCTTATCAGCTGGTAAGGATTGATGAGTAGCGTTTGGATTGTTCTCTGGTTTGGACCCCTTCTGTTTTGTTTTTCATATTGGTGCCTTTTGTTAATGGATTTAGGATGCTGGGTTTGCAGGGATTAAGTCTTTGCTGTGATCTGTTTAGTTTTTTAGGGCAATGTTTGTTATAGAGGTGGTGGGTTTTGTTAAGGAAAGTCTTGATGCATTATTATCGTATATGTTTCTAACTCATTATGCCAGTCAATGTTAATCATAGCTGTTATAAAGTTATTTGTGACTCATTATGTAATCTGAAGGTAACTTTTGTAATATCTAGGGGCAATTTACCAAGGTTAGTTATAGAAGGTCGGATATGGTTTGTGTTGTCTGTGATTATGTTTTAAAAGGGAATAGTATTAGTCCAGATGTGGTCTAGTAATGAGTACTAGTCTCAGGAGATTCTTGTAGGTTTTGATATTGTTGGTAGTAACAAGCAGTTGCTCATAGTGTTTGTGAATTCTGTTACTGTGGGTCCTGGTCATGTAGGAGATTTATATTGAAATCTCCCGTGAGCAGCAAATGTCTTTGTTCATGTGTGCATCAGTAATCAGGTTACCTAGTTTTCACTAAAATGGTGAATGTTTGACTGTGGTAATCTGTAGATGTTTATCACTGTGAGGGTTTTTGCAGGTCTTTGATTTAAATTTAGCTATAATATATTCTCCATGCTCATCCCTATGCAAGAGTTATTGATACATTCAAGTTGATCTATAATATATAGCTATTCCACCCCTCTGATCTGTCCTACAGTTGTGAATGGCTGTGTAACCTGGGATAGCATAGACATCTGTAGTTTCAGGCTTTACCAGGTCTCAGTGAGTGTGATGATTGACATATTGGTCTGGAGGATTGAGTAGTGCTGTGAGTCATCATAATGTTTGCTCAAAGATCTAACATTGTAATTGAAGTACTAGTTATGTTATTGTTGGCTCTGAGTAATGTCTTGCTTGATCTGCTGTGTAATAGTTGCAGTTGCTGTTGGAATCATTAAGTCATTTAATAATAGGTTGATATCAGGATCAATTCCTGTAATCATAAGATTTGATGTGATTCTATAACTAGACCTGAGAATAATAGATAATACTAAACTTAATAATATGGTACTAGATTAAATTCTTAGTAACTATTGATTATTACAAATTTTTAATAATTGTTTACAGAGATATAAGATATTTACGGAGTTCTTGGCAGTGAATTTGTACCTTAGTTAATTTATACAAATGCAATTAATTGAACTATGGTAGTTTTACTAAAGCTGGAATAAAGGAGCTAGGGAAAATAATGAAACAATGAAAGTAAAGTAAATTAGTACTGAGTTAGCACCTTAATTATTATAATAAAATTAATATAAGAACTGTGGCAGTTAGATTTTTGTTTTAAATAAAAACTAGGAATATAATAGTAAACAATGAGAGTTAACACTTTAGGGAATATAATAGTAAACAAAAAGAGTAAAACACTTTAGCACCAGAATTAGCACCTAATTATCTTTTAAAGCTTCAAGTAAAGGAGTTATTGGATAAGGCAGTACTAGTAATGATTTGTTGGGAACTATTTCAAGAGAATATACAAATGGGATTAAATTAAATGGGCAGATAGTAAATATGATATAAAATTAACTTAAAGCAAGATCTGATTTATATTATAAAGTTTAAGCAAGTAATAGCACTAAAAGAAGTACATTGTGTATGAGGGTAGTTGGTACTAGCTAGTAAAGTTAGTACAAAATTTCACAATATAGTAACATACACTAATACACCACACGTATATTATGTGTTGAGGACAATAAGCTAATCAGTAATGGTAATGTCAGCTTGTCTAGAAGTTGGTGAGATCACGTTAGTTAGATATAGAAAATTGCTGACCTGTTGATACTTTTCGAACTAGTATTTTCCCATCACGAAAAACACTGATGGATTTTTTCTCAGTTTGTTTTTTCAACCTAAATGGGGAAAACGGAGAGCAACACCTGGAGCCTCCTGATTCCCCCGAGGCCACAAAAACTCCATTTAAAAATAATTTAAAAAAGGGATGCCAACAATAAAAGCTAAAAACTATGGGCTAATGGGTCAGTGAAATTGTGTGGAGGAGCTTTAAACAAGGAGGAATCATAACTTAAAGAAAAAAATTTTTGCAAAAGGGCATGAAAAAAAAGAAAGGGGAGAAAAAGGGCCGGGTCCATGGGGGTTTGCCCAAAAATATTGGAATGTGTCAAGTGTCTCAGGGAAAAGGAAATGTGAAAAACCAGATTTCAGAGACAGGTGAGGGGGACAAGTGGTTTGGGGGGGTTATGGAGGGCCAAAGGGGGTCTGTGAGGGGAGGGGGATGAACATGGGAATGCTGACGGGGGGAGAAAGTCCTGTGGTGGAACAGGAGATGAAGGAGGTTGGGGAAAGGAACTGGGGAAGAAGACGGGAAAACAGGGAAGAGGGGGGTACGAAATGGGGGGAACCCTCCACCTCCTGTAGAAAATTAAAAAAAGGGGTTAAAAGGGGACTGAGGCTGGGGGAAAAATTTTGAGGAATTTTTAAATACTGGAGGAATGCAAAAACTTGGGCTTATGGACAGGTTCAACCCAGGTAATAGCAAGGGGGAAAGGGAATGGGGTCTTCGAGAGAAACTAGCAGGCAAGAAGAAGGGAATAGGTAGGGTAGGGGTTTCGAGGTAAAACTGCAAAAAAATTAGAGATGGGGGTCCCGGAAAGACACACACTGGAGGAGCTGGCCCGGGTTGGGTCTCTTGCTACCGGAATAAGGGAAAGAGGAAAAACCCCTGAACAGAGCTGAGGGCAGCCATGATAAGTAAGGCCTTCCGCTCCTTAACCCTTT
>WNWK01048579.1:0-13504 GCA_009830355.1 Cherax destructor | reverse complement strand
TACCTCGGTTAACGATATTTTCGTTCAGAATGCTGTTCAAGTGCCATTACCAAACGAATTTATCCCCATAAGGAGTGATGTAAAATAGACTAGTCCTTTTAGACCCCCAAAAACACACTTATAAAAGCATTTAAAAAAATAAACTTACATAAAAGGGCGAGTTTGGGGACCATCGTTAACCGAGGTACCACTGTACTCATATTATAAGTTAATGTCAAAAATGCTCAATGTTATTTTCCTTAAGATAATCTCAATTCCATATTACCATTCGAGAATCTAAACACCTGTAACAATCTAATATCATCATATAATAATTTAAACAGTAAAATTTCATCATATTGTAATTTTGAAAACAATTTTTAACTAGAATAAACTCACTAAATTTCTCTAATATTAAGTACATAGTCTTTAAGTTACTAGATTAAGCTGCCCCTAATGCCATGGCATGTCAGTGGCTCTCCTTGCACTCACTTTACATTGTAACTACCAATACCTATGTAATCTGCAATCTGCAATGAAATAAAATTTACTTTACTTTACTTTACAATAATAATTTAAAGCCATGTAAATAATTGATGACAAATTATATACCTAATAACAGATTATATTCTCTAATAAGTAAACTCTATAAATACTTTTTACAGTCATCTGGAAGTAGAAGAATGAACAATTCAGTAATAACGAAACTTCCTATTAACAAAGAAAAATTTGTATTCATACTAATCTGTTTATTTAGGAGTAAAAGCACAACTAAAGGTTGTAATTATCTACATGTAGGAACAGGAGCAGAGCTATCATCATGGTGTTGTGTCTTCATTAATTTTACTGTTTTTACCTCAACGGCCATCTCCTCCAATGCAGAGTGACCCAAGGAAGGAAACATGGTACATATGTACAATCTCAGTTCTCACCTGCATATGTGTAACTCCTAACTCATTATTAGCTATATGCCTGAGCTGTGATCCAAGAGTGGCTGCCTGCTCCAGCAATGACACACCAAGAACACTACAATCCTTTCCATCAATGCTTCTTCCTGGTGATAATCTGTGAAAATATATACATATGAACATTTGCCAATATGTCCAACTCTCATCCTTTTATAACATCTAATAATGTCATTGTTATGGTACTCCTAATTCTCACAGACAAGAAAGGCATTAGCTGTTGAAGACTTGTCATGCATTATTATTAATTTTATATTTATGGGGTAGTACTAAATCTAGAGGGACTATACAGTGCTTGAGGAATGGGAGGACATCAGGACTGATCCAAGGAAGGGAAGGATAGCCTTAATTCCTTGGATGGAATGCCCCTCACCAGTATCAAGGCACCATCCTTGAAAGGAGCTTGTTAAACTTTTCTTTCTTTCAACACGCCGGCCGTTTCCCACCGAGGCAGGGTGGCCCAAAAGGAAAAACGAAAGTAGCTTGTAAAACATCATACAATAATTTGGTGTTAAGAAGAACCTTAAACCTATGTGGATGTTTTAACAGTGCATGACAGAGAAGAAGCAGACATTAGAGGAAAAGAATAAAATTTCACAATACTATGACTGGAACAATAAATAAATAACTCACACATAAGAGGCTGAAACTTATGACAACATTTTGGTCTTTGAAAGAGTCAGACCAAAATGTCATCATAAGTTTGAGTCTTCTATGTGCAGGTTATTTGTCTATTAGAGGATAACAAGTAAAGATTTTCTTGTAAATCAAATACAGTGGACCCCCGAGTTACAAACATAAATCATTCCAGAAGGCTGCTCAGGTGCCATTACCGAACGAATTTTCTCCCTTAAGGAATAATGTCAAGCAGGTTAGTCCATTTCAGACCCCCAAAAATACACTTACAAAACCATTTACAATATTACACTTACATAATTGTACGATTTCCGAGGTGCTCGTAACTCAGGGGTCCACTGTATCTGTTTAAAGCAATTGATATAGATGACAAAACAGAAAAATGTTTGTAACCAAATACAGTGGACCCCCGAGTAACGAACAAAATTCATTCCAGAAGCCTGCTCAAGTGCCATTACCGAACGAATTTACTCCCTTAAGAAATAATGTCAAGTAGGTTAGTCCATTTCAGACCCCCAAAATTACATACATACTTACATACAAAATTACATACTTACATACTTGTACGATTTCCGGGGTGTTCGTTACTCGGGGGTCCATTGCATTGTATATGACAAATACTAAATATGACCATACCTAAAAGTATGGCGGAGAAAGCTCTGCTCCTGCATTTCCCTCAAGTGTTGTGGGTTATCAACATATATTACAGGTTTAACATCACTATTATTAACACTTGCATTATCTCTCTGGCCCAAGTTTATAGTGGTGGCACTGCTGTTATTATTGATAGCATTACTGTTGTTTTCCTGTGCCACAGACTCTGATACCCACAGTAAGAGAGAGACAGCCAGAGGAGAGAGAGTTGTGAGCAAGGCCACCATTGACTGCCCGCTCCTCACACCATGAACGTGGCTTCTCATTTTTGTGACTCAGTTCCACTCATTGCCACTGCTCATCACTTCATAAATATGATTCCTCATAACGGCAGACAGTGCTGGGAAATAAAAATGCTTTATTAACATCTTACACTGACACTTCTTTACAATATAACAGATAAAGTTGTAAATTCTTAATCATTTCTAGTAAAATGTTGTGTACTAGTAATTTATAACATGCTTTAGAACTAGAGTATAGACAAACAATATGGTGCTGTATAAAAAGTAATTCATGTTAAGTGCTAAATCCATGTGGGTCATTCAGTGCAAGACGGTGGAAGCTCGATCCTCTGTCTGCTAATGCTGTATACTATAATGTAAAACTGTGTTGAAAAAATTACATTATTATTATATTTAGGGGAGAACTATACCTGGAGAGAGTTCCAGGGGTCAACACCCCTGCAGCCCGGTCTGTGACCAGGCCATACAGCACCTAAGTGAATGGAAGGCATTTAGGTTTAATCCAAGGCCCAGTTCCTCAGATCAAGAGCCCCTCACTGGCATGGAGGAAGTTCTCTCGAGGGGATGCAAAACTTACATCAATGATTGTGGAAAAAATAAGCGAAATATAAAGCAACACAGAGCATGTATAGTTCCTTTGTATAAAGGCAAATGGGACAATTGAGAGTGTAAAAATTATAGGGAAATAAGCCTGTTGAGTATACCTGGTAAGGTGTATGGTAAAGTTATTATTGAAAGAATTAAGAGTAAGAGAGAGAGCAGGATAGCAGATGAACAAGGCGGCTTTAAGAAGGGTACGGGGGTGTGTAGACCAAGTGTTTACAGTGAAACATATAGGTGAACAGTATTTAGATAAGGATAAAGAGGTTTTTGTTGCATTTATGGATTTGGAAAAGGCGTATGACAGGGTGGATAGGAGAGCAATATGGCAGATATTGCAAATGTATGAAATAGGCAGTAGGGTACTGAAAATAGTTAAGATTTTTACAAGGATAGTGAGGCACAGGTTAGAGTATAAAGGAGAGAGGGAGATTATTTCCCAGTAAAAATAGGCCTTAGACAAGGATGTGTGATATCACCATAGTTGTTCAATATATTTATAGATGGGGTTGTAAGAGAAGTAAATGCTCGGGTGTTGGGAAGAGGTATGAGATTAAGAGATAAAGAATCTAACACAATGTGGGAGTTGACACTGTTGCTTATATGCATTGCATCATATGTCTTAGAAAAGGCATATGATAGAGTGGATAGGGGAGCAATGTGGCAAATGTTGCAAGTGTATGGAATAAGTAGTAAGTTACTGAATGCTGTAAAGAGTTTTTATGAGGATAGTGAGGCTCAGGTTAGGGTGTGTAGGAGAGAGGGAGATTACTTCTTGGTAAAAGTAGGTCTTAGACATGGATGTGTAATGTCACCATGGTTGTTTAATATATTTATAGATGGGGTTGTAAAAGAAGTAAATGCTAGGGTGTTGGGGAGAGGAGTGGGATTAAATTATGGGGAATTAAATGCAAAATGGGAGTTGACACAGTTACTTTTTTCTGATGATACTGAGCTTATGGGAGATTCTAAAGAAAAGTTACAAAGGTTAGTGGACGAGTTTGGGAGGGTGTATAAAGGTATAAAGTTGAAAGTGAACATAGATAAGAGTAAGGTGATGAGAAAAATTGGATATCACATTGGAGAGAGGGATTATGGAAGAAGTGAATGTTTTCAGATACAGTGGACCCCCGAGTTACGATCATAATTCATTCCAGAAGGCTGCTCAAGTGCCATTACCAAACGAATTTTCTCCCTTAAGAAATAATGTCAAGTAGGTTAGTTCATTTCAGACCCCCAAAAACACACTTACAAAAGCACTTACAATATTACACTTACATAATTGTATGATTTCCAAGGTGAACGTAACTCGGGGGTCCACTGTATTTGGGAGTTGACTTGTCAGTGGATGGGTTTATGAAGGATGAGGTTAACCATAGAATTGATGAAGGAAAAAAGGTGAGTGATGCGTTGAGGTATCTGTGGAGACAAAAAACCTTATCCATGGAGGGAAAGAAGGGAATGCATGAAAGTATAGTGGTACCAACACTCTTATATGGGTGTGAAGCATGGGTTGCAAATGCTGCAGTGAGGAGGAGGCTGGAGGCAGTGGAGATGTCCTGTCTAAATGCAATGTGTGGTGTAAATATTATGCAGAAAATTCGGAATGTGGAAATTAGGAGAAGGTGTGGAGTTACTAAAAGTATTTGTCAGAGGGCAGAAGAGGGGTTGTTGAGGTGGTTTGGTCATTTAGAGAGAATGGATCAAAGTAGAATGACTTGGAGAGCATATAAATCTGTAGGGGAAGGAAGGCGGGGTAGGGGTCGTCCTAGAAAAGGTTGGAGGGAGGGGGTAAAGGAGGTTTTGTGGGCGAGGGGCTTGGACTTCCAGCAAGCATGTGTGAGCGTGTTAGATAGGAGTGAATGGAGACGAATGGTTTTTGGGACCTGACGAGCTGTTGGAGTGTGAGCAGGGTAACATTTTGTGAAGGGATTCAGGGAAACCAGTTAATTGATATAGTTGGACTTGGGTCCTGGAAATGGGAAGTACAATGCCTGCACTTTAACCCTTTCGGGGTCCGTGCCGTACTAGTACGTTTTACGAGCAGGGGTTGGTGCCGTACTAGTACGCCCAAATTCTAGCGGCCTCAATTTAAGCAGAAAACGTCTGGTAGGCATACATATGAAAGAATGGGTCTGTGTGGTCAGTGTGCGCAGTATAAAAAAAATCCTGCAGTACACACTGCATAATGAGAGAAAGAAAACTCTGACCGTTTTTTTCGATTAAAACAGCGACTTTGCAGTCGATTTTCGTATGGTATTTATTGATGTATTCTCGTTTTCCTGGTCTCATTTGATAGAATGGAAGATATATTACAGAAATAGAGATGATTTTGATTGGTATGACAATGACAAGTACCTTGAAATTGAGCTCAAAGTAGCAAAAATGTTCGATTTTTGACGATGTTCAAGAGTAAACAAATCACACCATGCGTCCAATACACATCAACTGGCGAGTCTTATATTCATGCACAAGTGCTCTGATATTATTTATACCATTTTTACAATGATGCAGTTGTATACATAACAGTAAATCTTCTATTTTTTGTGAGAATAAAAATTCAAAATGAAAAGCAAAAGTAATGGAACAGGGGCCTGGAGACGTGACTAATGAACAGAGAACATGTTATTTTAGTGCCAGGAATGTCTGCCTTGTTTACTCTGGACCCTATTTTGAAATTGGCATCGTTTGAAATTTGTGTGAAATTGGAAAATTGCCATTTTCTGACCACTATTTTGGGTAGATGAAATTGGTAAATAGGCGGTTTCTTGTACTCAATCGATAGAAGAAATGGAGTTCTAGCGAAATAGCTATAATTTTAGGAGACTGAAACATTGGAATTTGTCGAAAATATGAATCACAGGATTGATGAGGAAAAAAAAGGTATGTGGTGCACTGTGGAGTCTGTGGAGACAAAGAATGCTATCCATGGAAGCAAAATGTGGAATGTATAAGAGTATAGTGGTACCAACACTTTTATATGGGTGTGAAGAATGGGTGGTGAATGCTGAAACAAGGAGAAGGCTGAAGGCAATGTGTGGTGTGAATATTATGCAGAGAATCTGTAACTTGGAGATTAGGAGGTGTGGAATTTCTAAAAGTATTATCCAGAGGGATGAGGAGGGGTTGTTGAGGTGGTTTGGACATTTAGAAAGGATGGAACAAAACTGAGACTTGGAAGGAGTATAAATCTGTAGTGGCAGGAAGACAGGGTAGGGATTGTCCTAGGAAAGGTTATAGGGAAGAGTTAAGGAGATTTTGCGTGCGAAGGGCTTAGACTTCCAGCAAGCGTAAATGAGCATGTTAGATAGGAGAGAGTTGAGCAAATGGTTTTTGACTTGACGTGCTGTTGGAGTGTGAACAATGTAACATTTATGAAGGGATTCAGGGAAACCGGTTAGCAGGACTCGAGTCCTGGAGGTGAGAAGTACAGTGCCTGCGCTCTGAAGGAGGTGTTGATATGTTTCAGTTTCTGAACTGTAGAACAGGTGCATCTCTGGCTAGACAGTGATGGAGTGAGTGATTATGAAAGTGTTTCTGCTTTTTTGGGTCACCCTGCCTTGATGGGAAACAGCCGACGAGTTAATAAAAAAATAAATAAAGCAGCATTAAAATCATCTACTCCATTTTTAATCAGAAGAAAGATAAAGCCATTAAATTTATTGATAAAAAGTTAGCTTAAGGGTTCCACATAACTCTTCCTCATGCTTTTATTCTAACATTATTATTATTATTATTATTTTAACACATCAGTTACATATTTCCAAATGAAAGGGTCAAACAGCACTTCTAAATTTAGTAAGAAATAATATTTACTAAAGGCACTATGGTAAACCCATAAAGGTTAATGTGAATATAAAGAGATCACAAATCTCAGTAATATTGGGAATTACAAAAGTAAAAATGTCAAATTAAACTTTTAACATGATACGTGCGGCCAGCAGTAACAGCCTGGTTGATCAGGCCCTGATCCACCATGAGGCCTGGTCACAGACCGGGCCGCGGGGGCGTTGACCCCCGAAACTCTCTCCAGGTATGCGCTATATAATTATAAATACAAAAATTCGCCAGCTCCAGACATCCAAAATATATAAATAAAAATGAAAGAAGAAAGTACACATTTTAAAACATGTAAAGAATATATTGATCTCGGCTAATTATGAACTTCTTTCGTATTCAGTTTTCTCAAAAGAAATTTGATAAATTGACCAAATGCCAAAGATTTGATTTGATATATGTACTCTATTATGCACCCCATACTTATCCTGTAGATGACAGTACAAAGATTTCATTGAAATGCTGGGACAAAGGTCTGTATTAAGGTCCTGATGGTAAAGTAATACGTATAGAAAAGTAATGATTTAAAACGTTGGGTCAGCTTGGTTTACCAACTCTCTGGGTTAATAATCCAAATAAAATCATCAGCTACATTAAAGGGGAGGGGCGATAAACCTGTAGGGAATTACCCAGCACTTAGGGAATGAGTAGCAATCAGTTTTGATCCAAGGAAGGGTGGTCAGATTCAATTCCATGGATCAAGAGCCCCTTGAAATGACTATTACATCAATTCAGTTTACATTAATAAAAATACAGTGGAAAAGCACTAAAGCCGTATGGCTCATACAGTGACCCCATGTGTTGTCTGGAGTAAACCTGGAGGGTGTCGAGGGTCAATGCCCCCGTGGCACAGTCTGTGACCAGGCCTCATGGTGGATCAGGGCCTGATCAACCAGGCTGTTACTGTTGGCCGCACACAACCCAACGTACGAACCACAGCCCCGGCTGGTCAGGTACTAACTTTAGGTGCCTGTCCAGCGCCTTCTTGAAGACAGCCAGGGGTCTATTGGTAATCCCCCTTATGTATGCTGGAAGGCAGTTGAACAGTCTTGGGCCCCTGACACTTATTGTGTTGTCTCTTATCGTGCTAGTGGCACCCCTGCTTTTCATTGGGGGGATGTTGCATCGTCTGCCGAGTGTTTTGCTTTCATACCTGTAGTCTACCTGGAGAGCATTCCGGGGATCAATGCCCCCGCGGCCCGGTCCACGACCAGGCCTCCCGGAGTGATTTTCGTGTGCAAGTTTGGTACTAATCCTTCTAAGATTTTCCAAGTGTATATAATCATGTATCTCTCCCACCTGCATTCTAGGGAGTACAGGTTGAGGAACTTCAAGCGTTCCCAGTAACTGAGGTGTTTTATCGCAGTTATGCGTGCCGTGAAGGTTCTCTCTACATTTTCTAGGTCAGCAATTTCACCTGCCTTGAAAGGTGCTGTTAGTGTGCAACAGTATTCCAGCCTAGATAGAACAAGCGACCTGAAGAGTGTCATCATGGGCTTGGCATTCCTGGTTTTGAAGGTTCTCATTATCCATCCTGTCATTTTTCTAGCAGATGCGATTGATACAATGTTATGGTATTTGAAGGTGAGATCCTGACATGATCTCTCCCAAGTCTTGCAATGAAATAAAAATATTATATTATTATTATTATTACATGTATTAGTTTTTTTCGGAGTAACTGAAATTTCTCATCATTGAACTTCATATTGCTTTCTGCGGCCCATTTAAAGATTTGGTTGATGTCCGCCTGGAGTCTTGCAGTGTCTTCAATGGAAAGACACTGTCATGCAAATTCGGGTGTCATCAGTGAATATTGATTACTATTATTATTATTATTATTATTAAATTCATGGGATACTTAAACCCATGTTAAACTATGTATGATAATTGTACTTGCGATTATCTTACCTAAATAAACTTACTAACCCTCCGGGCTCATAATCCCAACAAAATCTATATCATTATCTAAGGAAAGGGAAGTTAGCTTTAGTTCTTTGGATCAAGAGCCCTTCACCAGCATCAAGGCTCACTTAAAGGTGTTTAACATATATAATATTATTACATCAAGTGACAATGGCCTGGTGGAGCCCCAGGATTGACAACTCATAAATCTTAGTTAAAATGTCTCATATCTCACTGGAGACTCAAGCTTTCTTCATTAAGCTGGCAGAATAAGCTGACACTGGGTGTGTTTTAGCTTGCAACATCACCTTACAGTCCAGCTAACAGAAAGTAATGTGAAAAAAATGTAAAATATCTCACCCATTAGCTCTTCTTGTTGTTGTTGGGGTTATTGAGGGCCACCAGAGCTGAGACTTTACACACAAATTATATAAACTACCCAAGAAATATATCAAGACAAATTAGTAAGTTTATTCAGGTATAAGTTAGTAAGTAATTTAGTAACTATATAAGTTAGTAAGTAATTAAGTTAGTAAGTAATTAAGTTAGTAAGTAATTAAGTTAGTAAGTAATTAAGTTAGTAAGTAATTTAGCAAGTATACAAGTTAGTAAGTAATTAAGTAAGTTAGTTAATGTATTTACACGTAATACAACATTGTTAGGCACAAAAGAGCGACATTAATATACAAAGTTACTTAAGATTTAGACAGAATAATTATTAGGAATTCTCAAGCAGTTAACTACAGTCATAAGTAGTATAACAAGAAAGGTATAATTTCAAAAGTAGGACTTATTTCAAAATCATTCAATGATCTCCAGCTTTGTGGAGTGACTGAATAGAGATAGTGAATAGTCTTTAAGTTACTAGAATAAGCTGTCCCTAATGCCATGGCATGTCAGTGGCTCTCCTTGCACTCAATTTACATTGTAACTACCAATACCTATGTAATCTGCAATCTGCAATGAAATAAAATTTACTTTACTGAAGATACAGCAAGTTACTTAGTTGTAATTGAAATACAGTGGGACAAGATGTGTTACAAATTTTCTATGGGAGTTTAAGGAAGACTGGAAAAAGAACAGGAACATAACTGAATGAGCTGGTTTTGTTTGACAGAGAATTGCTGTTTCAGTTACGTTAGGGAGATGAGGTGCCTTGTAACAATACAAAAGCTCTGAATCAATTAGCAGACAGGGAAACCTTTCGATGCTTCGGACAATGAACTCCAGATCTTAGGGCCTTTTATGCGCATAGTTTTTTGCATAGGTAAAGTTGGACACGGATGTCAAGGAGGATTTTGTGTCTTGTGTTATGTTGAGGAAAGTTTCAGAGAAGAGTTTATACTGGAATTAAGCCAAGTGGCTCAGCTATGTTGTAGAAGTCGTTCTGGTTGAAGTTGTTAGATGTGCTGATAGGTAATGATTCGAGAATCCTGCTTTCTGAAGTGTCGTTAACAATGAGTCACACGTCATTGTGTGAAACAGGCGTTGTTCAAGTGGTCCATTCTGCTGTCATACTGGTGTTCAGAAATGAGTGTGTGGAGGTCTCTTGATATTTCTCACGCGTATATTTAGTAACAGTCGTTGTAAGGAACTGTATAAACCTCTGCCGTGGTTTTGACTTGGTGGTGTCCCTTACTGGTGATGTCCTTATTGTAATGAAGGCAGTGGTGGATACTTGGAATGTTAGAGATGTTTAACAACAGAGTTGTTAGGCAGACCTGTAGCTTTCGGTTGTGTATCGTCTAGGTAAGTTTGTTATATTCACGATGCCTGCAGTCTCTGATGTCATTAATGACTAGGATCGTGAAGTTTAGAAAATATCTGTTCTAGGAAAAAGCATAATTCCTAAAGATATTCACTGGTGAAGATACGGAAAGGTAGACTCCAGGTAGAAGATAAGATTTTCTTCGGATTTTTAACCCCGGAGGGTTATCCACCCAGGATAACCCAAGAAAGTCAGTGCGTCATCGAGGACTGTCTGTCTTATTTCCATTGTGGTCCTTAATCTTGTCCCCCAGGATGCCACCCACACCAGTTGACTAACACCCAGGTACCTATTTACTGCTAGGTGAACATGACAACAGGTGTAAGGAAACACGTCGAAATGTTTCCACCCGCCGGGAATCGAACCCGGGCCCTCCGTGTGTGAAGCGAGAGCTCTAGCCACCAGGCCACCAGGCCACCAAGCCTATGAGGAAGCAGCGTTTAGTCTTGGTGTTGTGGCGAGAGTAGTAATGGAGAAAGATCTTGTTGATTGGTAGGTTTTCTGTAGACTCTGGAACGTAGTTTATGATCAGATTTACAGAGAAGAGCGTCAAGGAAAAGTTAGAGTACCGTCGACTTCCTCTTAGTGTGAACTGGATAGAGGAAAATCACTCGGCTTAAAGATGTTCCATGTCTAGCTTCTGCAGAACAGCACTTAATGGTGAACTCGGTGGTAAACCGAAAGTCTGTTGACAGAACATTTTCAAAAAGAGAAACAGCTAAAAGACAATTCGACAAGATCAACAAAATCTTTAGCTGGAACGAAGAGGTCGAGGGTGTCATCAATTTTTGGTCGCAGGAGATTGATGGCTTGAGCTCTGTTGTACCTCGGTGACTACTGATGCTGGAAAGATAAACACATAAGCAGTATAATGTGATCCTTTATTGACAACGTTTCGCCCACGCAGTGGGCTTTATTGAGTCAGACAGATCTACCTGGAAAAAGAGGAACATGAGTATCTATAGGATTTAGTCAGGTGGAGAATCCTGGGTCAGGTGGAGAATGCTGCATGTGACAGTCTTCAAAGTAGTGTGATAGTTTAAAACCTCGGGTAACTTAAAGGACCTGCAGTGTTCCATTCCTGAGTTCTATGTGGGATAGCGATGAAGAAGTTTCTTGGCAATAGGTTCAGCTATGTTGTAGAAGCCGTTGTTCTGGTTGAAGTTGTTGGATATACAAATAAGTGATGATTCCAGGATTCTTCGGTATTGAGAGTTGTCTTCTCTGGCGATGAGTCTTGCGTTTCTGTAGTTGATTAAATGGTTGATTGAATTTCGGTGTTGAACACAGGCATTTCTTGGGTCGTCAGATCTGCCTGCGTACTGGTGTTCTGAAATGCGTGTTTGGAGGTCTCTGGATGTTTCGCCGATGTATAATTTGCTGCAGTCATTACAAGGAATTGTGTATACCCATCGACTACTGATGCTACCTACGTCTTGGTTGGACAACTTGTTTCTGATGTAGTTGAGGAGACTGCCAGAATGTTTTAAATGTGCGTGACTGGTGGTGCCTAAGAGTTTCGCTAGGTGTTTGGCAAGAATTCCTGATAGTTTTGGGGAAAGAGGCGCTGCCTATTCCAGATGAAATGGGTCTCAATAGTTGTCTTCTGTAGGTAATGCAATATATCTTGCTGGTCTAGGGTTGCTAGCACTGTGGATAAAATACTTTGATAACACTAATATTTTTGTAACCAAATTTATGTCTGCATGAAAAAACACACTGCGACTGTAACTAGATATAAACATATAAATAGTTCATTTAGCCATCAAAACTTTGGGGTCCAGACCCTGGACCCATTATGTTTGACTACCTCCCACCCATCATGGATAAGGGTATGCATAATAAAGATATTCAACTAAAACTTCCTGGAGTCTGGGAGATATATTACCCAAGTCTGGCTGGAATTGTAGAGGAAAAGTTTCATTGAAAAACAGAAACTGGAACAATAAGCTTCCACTAAACAGCGAATGACAGACGGGAATGTATTGACTACAACAGGGCGATGGTCGACATGATAACGGAGGTGACTGGAAGAGCCCACTTGGGCAGTTCAAAACTACTGAGCTAATTTCCTGATCATCTAAGTAGGTACCAGGGTGTTGACTTTTGTGGATCTGATCCCGAGGAAAAAGGTTCAAAGAACCTCAGTGGAAATAAACCACACTGATTGGCTCTCTCTTGGGTTATCCCGAGTTGTTTACCCTCCGGGTTAATAATCGGAATACATCTTTCACATCCATAACCTCTAATATTACAAAACAAACAAACAAATTTTATTTCATTGCAGATTACATGGGTATCGGAAGTTACAATGTAAATTGAGTGCAAGGAGAGCCACTGACATGCCATGGCATTAGGGGCAGCTTATTCTAGTCCTTAAAAACTATGTACTTAATATTAGAGAAATTTATTGAGTTTATTCTAGTTAAAAATTATTTTCAAAATTACTATATGATGAAATTTTACTGTTTAAATTATTATATAATGATATTAGATCTTAGATTGTTACAGGTGTTAAGATTCTTAAATGATAATATGGAATTGAGATTATCTTAAGGAAAATAACATTGAGCATTATTGACATTAACTTATAATATGAGTAGGGGGTAACATAATAGTAACATATTATTAAAAATTGAGATTATCGTATAGGAAAGTAACAATGAGCATTTTTCAAATTTGTTTATAGTATGATCATTTAGGTTTGGGTGAGTAGGTGGTTTTTGAGTTGAGTCTTAAATTGATTTTCAGACAAGATTATCTTAATATTTACTGGTAATGAATTCCAGATTCTGGGGCCCTTTATGTGCATAGAATTTTTACATAGGTTGATATGAACACGGAGTATATAAAAAGTGATCTGTGTCGTGTGTTGTGGTCATGGGTCCTATTAAAGTTGGTGAGGAGAGTTTTGAGCAGAG
>WNWK01048578.1:0-13504 GCA_009830355.1 Cherax destructor | reverse complement strand
TTATTTTAAGTGATGTTTCAATCAGGATTGAGCAAAACTTAGTTTTAACATAGTCTTATTCTGCATTGTGTATCATTATGCCAGCTTGTTACTGTTGCCCCAGTCACAGTGCATGTGATACACTAAATACTTCAGTATTTCAGCATGTTTAAGTAGATAACTTCATCATTACCAGTATTGTACTTCTGTCTTGCATTTAAGTTCAGTTGTTCCTACAAGTTCTATGAAACTGATAACTGAGAGTAATACAATTACAAAATTTGCTTTAGATTTGAACTCATTTTGTGTTTCATAGATGTTGTTTATGTTACATATCACTATTTAGACACGGAGCAGAATTTTAATGTAATATTTGAGTATACAGGTCCACCATCACAAATCCGGCATCATTGGGACCTGTAGTGTGCCGGATTATTGAGTTTGCTGGATTACAGAGTGGTTAGGTTAGAATACACTTAATAAAGTTAACCAACTTGACTTACACAAGAAAGTTCATTGAACATTGTCAAAAATCCAACATTTCTGCTAATTTGAGCTCAATTTCAAGGTACTTTTCATCGTGAAACCAATCAAAATCATATCTATTTCTGTAATATATTTCCATTCTATCAAATGAGACCAAAAACGAGAATACAATCATAAAAACCATCCGAAAACATACCGCTAAGGGGCGGCTAATGGCTAAGAAGTGAACTCCGTTATTTATCGTCCGATTTTTTTCATTTTTGGTGTACGTTAAGAAGCATCTTTCCATCATACATTGCCCAAGTTTCAATAAGATAGCCCAACAAACAAGTGAGAAAATTTTTTTTTACCAAAAATCATATACAGTAGGGCCCCACTTATACAGCAGGTTAGGTTCCAGGCTACTGTCAGAAAGCAGACATCGCTGGAAAGCAGAACGTCATTTTTTTTCACTTATAAATGCATATAAATTCCAGATAACAAGTTTACACTAACATATAGTATTACGTTAGCAATAGAACTTGGCATTAAAAACAATAAAAAGTAAAATACACACACAGTACACCCATTACTTACCTTAAAATATTTGTAGTCTTAATGTAGGGTGAAAGGTGAGTTTTATTTGTAGGAAGTCAGGTTTGGAAAGTATGGTATTCAGCCAGGCAGCCATCTCCACCCCACCCACACAAAATGTAAACAAACCAGGCGAACGCGTCTGGTTTTCGTCACTTTACATTTGTACAAGTTGTCTCCATGTTGATACAGTAGAATAAATAAAGAGAAACACTCCCATTCTCATTTAACACCATTTTTAGAAGAAATGGCGCCCTGAGTGAAGGCATATGAAAGGAATAATTTTCTAGTTACCCCCAGTAATATATTATGTTAATTTATTCTACTGTGGGGTGTATTTAGATGGATTAAGCAAAATGTCTATATTAACATTTTATACGATATTTAATGTGCCTCAGAGTCATTATTATTGTGTGTTATTATTTTTATCATTATTATTATGGCATCTTCAAGACTAATAAGACACTCTTAGTGATTTTAATGTGTACCTGCATGCCAGCACAGTGTGTAAGTTTACTTAGGTACAGGTACACATAAGTATAATTATCAGTTATAATAATAATAATGTAGGTAGTATGTAGTCTGCCTGGGCTACGTACCTACACCTACCTACATAGCTACACGATATTAAATGTGGCCCAGAGCAATATTATTACCATTGACATGCTATGTTCACTGAGTTTAATCGTTTCTAACAACTACCTTTTGATACATCTGCGGGAGCAGATGAACCACCATAATGACTGCTACTTTTGTTTGACTAAAGTAGCTGGATTCAACAAGAAGACTAAAGATCGCATAATATACCCAAATATTCCTTCAGCAGTAAGACCTGTTCCACACACTGAAGATATTCCTGTACCTGTGCCACCTGAAACATGGCAAATTTCATCAGAGTCTGATACCAGTGATTCTAAGGAGATGGAAGTAGACTATGAACCACCAACAAATGACGATCCCAAACCCTTCAACCAAGTTGAGCTCAATGACTTGGTGAGAGACCTTAACCTTCCAAAAGAAAGTGCATAGTTATTTGGCTGTAGACTGAAGGAACACAGGCTTCTAGCTCCTGGAACAACATTCGCTTGGTACCGTCATTATTAAGCAGAATTCAGTCAGTTCTTTGACAAAGAGGAATCTTTAGTTTTCTGTTCAAATATTTCTGGCCATATTGAACACATGGGGATGTCATACAAAGCAGATGAATTGAGACTCTTCATTGATTCTTCTAAAAGAAGTTTAAAGGCTATACTTCTCTACAATGGCAACACAGCTGCATCTGTGCCAATTGGCCATAGTGTCCAAATGTCAGAAACTTATGCAAATATGAAGAGACTAATATCTGCAATCAAGTACCAGAATCACAATTTTCTCATTTGTAGTGATTTAAAAGTTATTGCTCTCCTACTAGGTCTTCAAGGCAGATACACCAAGTATCCCTGTTTTCTCTGACTTTAGGATAGTAGGGCATACAGCCATGAAGAAAAAGACTGGCCACCAAGAACCAGCTTCTTACCTGGAAATCACAATGTGAAAACTGTGCCACTAGTTGACTTGACCCCAAGAAAATTCTGATGCCACCACTCCACATCAAATTAGGGCTTATGAAAAATTTTGTGAAGGCCTTGAACAAGAATGGAACTGCTTTCTAATACCTGGAGTCAAAGTTTCCTCATATAAGTGAAGGCAAGCTAAAGGCAGGAATCTTTGTTGGCCCTCAGATTTGGGAATTGATGAAAGACAAGCATTTTGATGAAGCATTAGCAGGTGTCGAGGTGAATGCCTGGTTTTCATTCAAGCAGATTGTCCACAACTTCCTGGGAAACAGGCGCTCCCCCGAATATGAGAAAATGATCCAAGACCTGATTTCAAGTTTCCAACAACTTGGGTCTAGAATGAGTGTAAAGATGCACTTTTTGCACTCACATCTTGACTATTTTCCCAACAATTGTGGAGACTACAGTGAGGAACAAGGAGAGCGGTTCCATCAGGATATTTGCACCATGGAAACTCGATACCAGGGCAAATGGAATGTCAGCATGATGGCGGATTACTGCTGGTCATTGAAACGTAATGGTCTCGATGCACAGCACAAGCAAAAATCAAAGTGGTCTTCCTTCCTTTGATTTAATATGTAGGCAAACCATTAGGAACATATTTTTTTAATAAAATCATTTGATTTGATTCATGTTGATTTGGAATTCATATATTCTTAAAACTAACAGAATGTGCTTTTCCATGATTACTTGCCTAATTTTAATAAGGTAACAATTTATTAAAAATTCACATTTTTTATCATTAATTTGTATTTTATTCAAAATCCTTATGTGATAGAGCAAAATGGTTTAGATATTTACAATCAGCAGCCCAAGAATATGTAGAATTGCAACCATGAATAAAAATAAAAATAAAAATTAAAAACATTCCAAATGTAGACCAGTGTAATCAGTGTCATTTCAGAGGTGCCCAGATATGACAGTTTAGATGTCACTCCAAACAGCCAATATCCCAAACCCCCTCCTTTAAAGTGCAGGCATTGTACTTCCCATCTCCAGGACTCAAGTCCAGCTAACTGGTTTTCCTCAATCCATTCACAAAATATTACCCTGCTCACACTCCAACACCTCATCAGGGCCTAAAAACCATTTGTCTCCTTTCACTCTTATCTAACATGTTCACACATGCCTGCTGCATGTCCATGCCCCTTGCACACAAAACCTCTTTTACCCCCACCCTCCATCCTTTCCTAGGATGACCCCTACCCCTCCTCCCCTCCACTACAGATTTATACACCCTCCAAGTCATTCTGTTTTCCTGCATCCTCTAAATGACCAAACCACCTCAATAACCACTCTTCAGCCCTCTGAATAATACTTTTTGTAACTCCACACCTAATTTCCACATTACAAATTCTCTGCATAATATTTACACCACACATTGCACTTAGACAAGACATCTCCACTGCCTCCAGCCTCCTTCTCACTGCAGCATTCACAACCCATGCTTCACACCCATATGAGTGTGTTGGTACCACTTTGCTCTTGTACATTCCCTTCTTTGCCTCAATGGATAATGTTTTTTGTCTCCACAGACACCTCAGTGCACCACTCAACTTTTTTCCTTCATCAACTCTAGGGTTAACCTTGACCTTCATAAACCCCTGTATCCTCCGATTCTGTATCCATGGTTTACTGTGGCCCCAAAATACCTCTTAATTTTGCTTAACAATGGCCCCAAAGTGCAAAAGTAGAGAAGTTGGCAGTTCTTCAAAGCCTTAGAGAAGCCGTGAAGTGCTTCCCATCAGTGAAGAAGTGATAATTCTCCACTTATTGTGCATAATTTATCAGTTAAACTTTATAATAGGTATGTATTGGGCTTGTATATAGGGTTTGCTACTAATCAGCAGTTTCGGTATCCACAGCAGGTCCTTGGAACGTATTCCCGTGGATACAGGGGTCCTACTGTATTATAGCTTTTAAATGAATCTCCAATTACAACATGCATTTTTATTGGAAAATAGGGTTTGAATGCCCCAAAATTTATGTAATGATGAATTTTCATGAATGCATTAATGGCATAAGTTGAAGCCCTACTGTACAGTCCTATATGATGAGTAAGACGCATGCAAACCAAGGTATCTTTATTGATGAAAAGTTTTGCCTGTGCTGCAAAATTCATCAGTCAAATACAGAGATGAATTACAATCCTGGAGACAGTAGACGAAGTGGAGAAGTAGTTTAATTTGAGGTAATCAGTCCCACAACTCAGTAGGAAGATAATCAGTCCATTAACCTAAAACAAATGCATGAGGCCAGAGGCTTGTATACCATAAAGTGAGATGTAGCACCTTGGAGAAGGTCACAGGTGAGCTGGGCCCCCTAGTGGAAGTAGGTCATGCTAATCACTTGCTAGGAATAGAGTTGTTGAAGACAACAAGATACCATTGTGTTGCTATGTCAGACAGATACCATATAAATGGTATAGTAAACAAAAACTTATAAATAAATGGTGTACAATACTGATGATACAGTACAGTAGGGCCCCGCTTTACGGCATTTTGCTTTACAGCATTCCGCTAATATGGACATTTAAAATTGTGATAAATGGTTTAAAACAGACAAGTTGAAGATTGAGACACTTATGCAATACAGTGGACCCCCAGAAATCGAACATTCTTCGTTCCAGAATACTGTTCAAGTGCTGTTACTGAACAAATTTATTCCCATAAGGAATACTGTAAATTAGATTAGTTCATTTCAGACCCCCGAAAATACACTTACAAAAGCACTTACAATAATAAACTTACATAATAGGTCGAGTTGGGAGGCGTTCGATTTCCGGGGGTCCACTGTATATGGGAATCTTTATTGAAGAAACCTTTCGCCATACAGTGGCTTCATCAGTCCAGTATAATGCAGTCAGGTGAGTCGAGGACCTACTTACACTAGTGGATGGTTTCACTATGACCCCACCTCCTCCTGCTTCGACTCACCTGACTACAACAAATAACCCACTTCAATGGCCCTATGCTGTACTTTCTACAATATTGATGGACTGAACACATCGACTCCAGGCTGAGGGACTGATTGTCTCAAACTCTTCCTCTCCTTATACCTTTCTGCTTTGTATTGGACTGATGATGCCACTGTGTAGTGAAACATTTCTTCAGTAAAGATTCCCATATGTTGCATAAGTGTCTCAATCTTCAACATTTCAAATTATGACCAAAAATCGCTATACAGCTCCCCGTGTCTTTCTAATATGGTGACCGCGCCCCACCTGGTTTGTTTACATTGTGTGTGAGCATGACTCTCCATTATGTTTGGAAACTTTCCAAAATTTCAAGTGTTTTAAAGTTATTTCATATTTTATATATACAGCCTCTCCTCACTTAGCGACGTACTCGTTTACCGAAGCCTTTGACTTACGATGGGATCTCTGACCAGTATTCATACCTAAATAATGTATATTAGAGCTGATTTCCTCTATTCTGTTTATTTCAATATACAGTACACTACTGTATAAACATTTAAAAATATACTAGAAATGTTATAAATGGTGCAAAGGTGACATTAAAGCAATATCAAAGATGGTTGACACAAACTCACTACCATTATAGTGTGCTCCTCACTTAGTGACGAATTCATTTAACGAATTGGTCTTAGGAATGGAACTCCGTTATTAAGTGAGGAGAGGCTGTACTCTGATAATTATACTTATGTGTAACTATACCTAAATAATGGTTTAGCGCTTCTATTTGATTAAAATAATAATAATAATATTTTTTTTTTTCAACAAGTCGGCCGTCTCCCACCGAGGCAGGGTGACCCAAAAAGAAAGAAAATCCAAAAAAAGAAAATACTTATATCATCATTCACCACTTTCACCACACTCATACATAATCACTGTCTTTGCAGAGGAGCTCAGATACGACAGCTGAGAATTGTCCCTCCCAGCTGTCACTATCCCAGACCCCTCCTTCAAAGTGCAGGCATTGTACTTCCCATTTCCAGGACTCAAGTCCAACTAAATCAATTAACTGGTTTCCCTGAATCCCTTCACAAAATGTTACCCTGCTCACACTCCAACAGATCATCATGTCCCAAAAACCATTCGTCTCCATTCACTCCTATCTAACACGCTCACACATGCTTGCTGGAAGTCCAAGCCCCTCGCCCACAATACCTCCTTTACCCCTTCCCTCCAACCTTTTCTAGGACGACCCCTACCCCGCCTTCCTTTCCCTACAGATTTATACGCTCTCCAAGTCATTCTACTTTGATCCATTCTCTAAAGGACCAAACCACCTCAACAACCCCTCTTCAGCCCTCTGACAAATACTTTTAGTAACTCCACACCTTCTCCTAATTTCCACATTCCGAATTTTCTGCATAATATTTACACCACACATTGCCCTTAGACAGGACATCTCCACTGCCTCCAGCCTCCTCCTCGCTGCAGCATTTGCAACTCATGCTTCACACCCATACAAGAGTGTTGGTACCACTATACTTTCGTACATTCCCTTCTTTGCCTCCATGGATAATGTTTTTTGTCTCCACAGATACCTCAATGCACCACTCACCTTTTTTCCTTCATCAATTCTATGATTAACCTCATACTTCATAAACCCATCCACTGACACGTCAACTCCCAAATATCTGAAAACATTTACTTCTTCCATAATCCCTCTCTCCAATGTGATATCCAATTTTTCTTTATTTAAATCGTTTGATACCCTCATCACCTTACTCTTATCTATGTTCACTTTTAACTTTCTACCTTTACACACTCTCCCAAACTCGTCCACTAACCTTTGCAACTTTTCTTTAGAATCTCCCATAAACACAGTATCATCAGCAAAAAGTAACTGTGTCAACTCCCATTTTCCATTTAATTCTCCATAATTTAATCCCACCCCTCTCCCCAACACCCTAGCATTTACTTCTTTTACAACCCCATCTATAAATATATTAAACAACCATGGTGACATTACACATCCCTATCTAAGACCTACTTTTACCGGGAAGTAATCTCCCTCTCTCCTACACACCCTAACCTGAGTCTCACTATCCTCATAAAAACTCTTTACAGCCTTCAGTAACTTACTACCTATTTCATACACTTGCAACATTTGCCACATTGCTCCCCTATCCACTCTATCATATGCCTTTTCTAAATCCATAAATTCAATAAAAACCTCTACCTTTATCTAAATACTGTTCACATATATGCTTCACTGTAAACACTTGATCTACACATCCCCTACCCACTCTAAAGCCTCCTTGCTCATCTGCAATCCTACTCTCTGTCTTACCTCTAATTCTTTCAATAATAACCCTGCCATACACTTTACCTGGTATACTCAGTAAACTTCTTCCCCTATAATTTTTACACTCTCTTTTATCCCCTTCCTTTATATAAAGGAACTATACATGCTCTCTGCCAATCCCTAGGTACCTTCCCTCTTTCATACATTTATTAAACAAAAATACCAACCACTCCAGCACTATATCCCCCTGCTTTTAACATTTCTGTCATGATTCCGTCAATTCCAGCTGCTTTACCCCCTTTCATTCTACGTAATGCCTCACGCACCTCCCCCACACTCACATCCTGCTCTTCTTCACTCCTAAACGATGTTGTACCTCCCTGGCCAGTACATGAAATTACCGCCTCCCTTTTTTCATCGACATTTAAAAGTTCCTCAAAATATTCCCGCCATCTACCCAATACCTCCAGCTCCCCATCTACTAACTCCCCTACTCTGTTTTTAACTGACAAATCCATTCGTTCCCTAGGCTTTCTTACCTTGTTTATCTCACTCCAAAATTTTTTCTTGTTTTCAGCAAAATTTCTCGACAGAGACTCTCCCATTCTTTCATCCGCTCTTCTTTTGCACTCTCTCACCACTCTCTTCACCTTTCTTTTACTCTCCATATACAGTGGTACCTCGACTTACGATGGTCCCCAAACTCACCCTTTTATGTAAGTTTATTTTTTTAAATGCTTTTGTAAGTGTAATTTTGGGGGTCTAAAAGGACTAGTCTATTTTACAACATTTCTTAAGGAGATAAATTCGTTTGGTAATGGCACTTGAACAGCATTCTGGAATGAAAAAATATCGTAAGTCGAGGTACCACTGTACTCTGCTCTTCTATTAACACTTCTGTTTTGTAAAAACCTCTCATAAGCTACCTTTTTCTCTTTTATCACACCCTTTACTTCTTCATTCCACCACTCACTCCTCTTTCCTCCTGCACCCACCCTCCTATAGCCACAAACTTCTGCCCCACATTCTAATACTGCATTTTTAAAACTATCCCAACTCTCTTCAACCCCCCCACTACTCATACTTGCACTAGCCCACCTTTCTGCCAGTAGTTGCTTATATCTCACCCTAACTTCCTCCTCCCTTAGTTTATACACTTTTACCTCTCTCTTACTTGCTGTTGCCATTTTCTTTTTGTCCCATCTACCTTTTACTCTAACTGTAGCTACAACCAAATAATGATCTGATATATCCGTTGCCCCTCTATAAACATGTACATCCTGAAGCCTACCCATCGACCTTTTATCCACCAATACATAATCCAACAAACTACTTTCCTTACGTGCTATATCATACCTTGTATATTTATTTATGCTCTTTTTCATAAAATATGTATTACTTATTACCAAACCTCTTTCTACACATAGCTCAATTAATGGTTCCCCATTTACATTTACCCCTGGTACCCCAAATTTACCTACTACTCCCTCCACAACATTTTTACCCACTTTAGCATTAAGATCCCCAACCACAATTACTCTCTCACTTGGTTCAAAACTCCCCACACACTCACTCAACATTTCCCAAAATCTCTCTCTCTCCTCTACACTTCTCTCTTCTCCAGGTGCATAAACACTTACTATAACCCACTTTTCACATCCAACCTTTATTTTACTCCACATAATCCTTGAATTTATACATTTATATTCATTCTTTACCTGCCATAACTGATTATTCAACATTATTGCCACTCCTTCTTTAGCTCTAACTCTATTTGAAACCCCTGACCTAATCCCATTTATTTCTCCCCACTGAAACTCTCCTACCCCCTTCAGCTTTGTCTCACTTAAAGCCAGGACATCCAGCTTCTTTTCATTCATAACATCTACAATCATCTCTTTCTTATCATTCGCACAACATCCTTGCACATTCAATCATCCCACTTTGACGGTTTTCTTCTTTTTCTTTTTAGTAAGCTATACAGGAAAAGGGGTTACCAGCCCATTGTTCCCGGCATTTTAGTTGACTTTTACAACACGCATGGCTTACGGAGGAAAGATTCTTATTCCACATCCCCATGGATATGAAAGGAAAAGCAATAAGAACAAGAACATGCTACACTCCCTGCATACCTGCTACACTTCCTGCATACCTGCTACACTTCCTGCATACCTGCTACACTCCCTGCATACCTGCTACACTCCCTGCATACATGTTACACTCCCTGCATACCTGCTACACTCCCTGCATACCTGCTACACTCCCTGCATACATGCCACACTCCCTGCATACCTGCTACACTCCCTGCATACATGCTACACTCCATGCATACCTGCTACACTCCCTGCATACCTGCTACACTACCTGCATACCTGCTACACTCCCTGCATACCTGTACACTCCCTGCATACCTGCTACACTCCTGCATACCTGCTACACTCCCTGCATACATGCTACACTCCCTGCATACCTGCTATACTCCCTGCATACATGCTTCACTCCCTGCATACCTGCTACACTCCCTGCATACATGCTACACTCCCTGCATACCTGCTACACTCCCTGCATACATGCTACACTCCCTGCATACCTGCTACACTCCCTGCATACCTGCTACACTCCCTGCATACATGCTACACTCCCTGCATACCTGCTACACTCCCTGCATACCTGCTACACTCCCTGCATACATGCCACACTCCCTACATACCTGCTACACTCTCTGCATACATGCTACACTCCCTGCATACATGCTACACTCCTGCATACCTGCTCACTCCCTGCATACATGCTACACTCCCTGCATACATGCTACACTCCCTGCATACCTGCTACACCCTGCATACCTGCTACACTCCCTGCATACATGCCACACTCCCTACATACCTGCTACACTCCTTGCATACATCCTACACTCCCTGCATACCTGCTACACTCCCTGCATACATGCTACACTCCCTGTATACATGCTACACTCCCTGCATACATGCTACACTCCCTGCATACATGCTATACTCCCTGCATACATGCTACACTCCCTGTATACATGCTACACTCCCTGCATACATGCTACACTCTCTGCATACCTGCTACACTCCCTGCATACATGCTACACTCCCTGCATACATGCTACACTCCCTGCATACCTGCTACACTCCCTGCATACATGCTACACTCCCTACATGCCTGCTATACTCTTAAACTCCATCGTGTTTCTCACTTTCTTTACCAAAGGACTGACACTAGGAGCTTTCTTTGGGCCCATGGTAGCTTATTTAGTAGTCACACACAATAATCAAGGGCCAAAAACAATGAATTGTTAATAAATGTTTTGTATGAACTCCTGGGGTGATGTTCACTCAAGCATAAACAATGCTAGACTGCATGACAATGTGCGTGGGAGGTGCTGGGGTTGCGTGGGTGGCGGGCCTACGGCCTTTGTATGTGCGCGGCACTGGTGGACAGGTCCCATACGGTCGGCGAAAACTAAGACAATCGGCGAAAACTGAGACAAATTTTCCCTGAAAAAAGTCAGCGAAAACCAAAATCGGCGAAAACTGGGACAATCGAAAACCGAGGGATGACTGTATACATAAATGTGTACATGTTTGTGTAGCGTGACCTAAGTGTAAGTAGAAGTAGCAAGACGTACCTGAAATCTTGCATGTTTATGAGACAGAAAAAAGACACCAGCAATCCTACCATCATGTAAAACAGTTTCAGGTTTCTGTTTCACAGTCACCTGGCAGGATGGTAGTACCTCCCTGGGTGGTTGCTGTCTACCAACCTACTACCTCATAATAATAATATACCTAAATAAACTTACACACTGTGCTGGCATGTAGGTACACATTAAAATCACTAAAGAGTGGCTTATTAGTCTTGATGCCATATTAATAATGATAATAATAATAACAATAATAACCACTCTGAGGCGCATTAAATGTCGTATAAAATATTAATATAGACATTTTGCTTACTCCATCTATGGTATTTTTTCAAAATTATATAATAAACATGCTACATAACATATAAACATGATAAATACACCCACATGAGAATAAATTAACATAAATATGAGATGTTTTTCCAGTCGTCGGAGTGTCAGAAAGAATAACGTTTTCTCTAGTCCAACACCAAAGAAAATGTGTACACAATAGTATTACTGTGGGTAACTATATAAAATTATTCCTTTCATATGCCTTCACTCAGAGCGTCATTCCTTGTAAAAATGGTGTGTCACATGAAAATACAGTGGACCCTTGGTTTTCGTATAGCTCCCAACTCGAACAATTATGTAAGTGTATTTTTGTAAGTGCTTTTGTAAGTGTATTTTTGGGGGTCTGAAACGACTAATCTAATTTACATTCGTCCTTATGGGAACAAATTCGTTTGGTAACGGCACTTGAACAGCATTCTGGAAAGAATTACCGACGAAAACCGAGGGTCCACTGTAATGATAATAATAATGCACAATAATGATCACTCTGAGGCGCATTAAATGTCGTATATTACGTTAATATAAACATTTTCATTAATCCATTTATGATCATTTTTTAAAATTATATAATAAACATGCTATGTAACATATAAACATGATAAATACACCCGCAGTGAAATAAATTAACATAAATATGAGATGTTAGGTGTAGATGAACGTGTATCAACCATAACCAGACGCGTTCGTCTGTTTGTTTACATCCTCCACGTCTCTCTCCTCCCTCTCTCTCATTTATTTGTTTTACATCGTTTACTCACCTCTCACCTTACATTAAGACTACAAATATTTTAACCCTTTCAGGGTCCAAGCCATAGATCTACGCCATGAGCTCAACTCACTCAGATAAGCTGTGATCGGTAAATTTGGGCCTAGATATGAGAGAATGCATCTATTTGGTAAGTGTGCACCATATAAAGTAAATCCTGAAGCACGCAGTGCATAATGAGAAAAAAAAACTGCAACTGTGTTTTTTTATTAAACAGCAACTTTGTGGTGTATTTTCATGTGGTTTTTTGGTTGTATTCACAGTTTCTTGGTCTCATTTGATAGAATGGAAGATACAGTAGGGCCCCGCTTTTCGACGTTTCGCCTTTCAGTGTTCCATTCATATGGCGAGTTCAAATTATGACCAAAACTTTTGTATACGGCGAGCGGTCTTTCAGATATGGCGCGCTCTACACGTCTCTCACATCTACACATCCCTTGGGCACATTAAATGTCCAATTTTACGTCAATATAGACATTTTCATTAATCCATCTATGATATTTTCTTCAAAATTATATAAGAAACACATTACATAGCATATAAACATGCTGTTTATATGCTATGGTGTTGCTGGGCGGAGGGAAAACATTACGTAATACTAATAATAATCACTCTTGGGCACATTAAATGTCTTATTTTATGTTAATATAGACATTTTCATTAATCCATCTATGATATTTTCTTCAAAATTATATAAGAAACACGTTACAAAGCCTATAAACATTTTGTTTATATGCTATGGTGTTGCCGGGCGGAGGAAACACATTACGTAATACTAATAATAATCACTCTTGGGCACATTAAATGTCTTATTTTATGTTAATATAGACATTTTCATTAATCCATTTATGATATTTTCTTCAAAATTATGTAAGAAACACGTTACAAAGCATATAAACATGATACATACACCCACAGAATAAAAATT
>WNWK01048577.1:0-13505 GCA_009830355.1 Cherax destructor | reverse complement strand
GTCAACCACTCGTTCATATGCTCCACTTGTCACAAATTTCACAAATACCCTAGAGGCTCCATTTAGTGCTACTCCATATAAATCTTCCGTGGGTATTCCATAAGCGTCCCGAATTATGGCAGGCAATAATACTTCTGCATTGGACGGGTAGATAGCTCCCACCAGCACTTCAATACACACAGTGTTTATCCGCCTCCGGTACGTCGCCGCCATATTGAAACTAAAGGTTGTGGCCACTGTCCACCAGAGACCCTTGCCAGCACACCTGCTCACGACCAAGGTCGGGCAGCGAATTCAAAGCAGATTTAAGTCAAGGAAGGTAGTGTATGAGCTGTCAGTGTGCAGAGTGAGAAAGGTGGCTATGCAATGATGCACACTCCTTCCATGCATGAAACCATGCATCTGGGGAGACAAAAATTGCTTAATTCTCTGCATGAGACGATTAAGAATCATCCTCTAGAATGTTTTACACAAGCAGCTAGTAAGAGATATTGAGCGAAATGAGTTTTGTTGATTGGGCTTTTGAACTGGAATGATGAGGCTGTTGGTCCAAGATTTAAGGAGCTCCCCATTTACATAGCTCATGTTATATAATACAAATAAAAGATTACCTGGTACTCGACATAGCAATCTGAGTATGTTGTAAATAATACCATCCTCCCCAGGCGACGTGGAGCTGCCCTATGTTAGTGCTGCATCAAGTTCAACATTAGTGAAGGGAATGTTACAGTCGTCTTCCTTGCTGAGCGTAAAACAAATCAGTCTTTCCTTTGCATCATGTTTGTCCATTAATTTCGCCTGTGTGATACTGGGAAGATTGTTATAGCTAGATGTGGCAGCCCAAGCACTGACAACTCATTCACTCTGTGTAAGGGATGAGGATGAACTATCTGACCAGTTCTGTCACCCTTAATTCTGTTTATGTCCCTCCATGTCCGGTTAAGTGTCGTGTGAGGATTGAGACCACTGACAAATTATTCCCAGTCTGTTTGCCTGGGAATGTCATTTACCGCCTTTTCGAAGTCATTTGGTGTTAGGATAATATCAGATAGGTTAGAATCTACCAAATTCTGAGTCTCGCTCATTAAAAATTCATTTAGATCTTCGACTCTTAGTCTGGTTAGTGGTTTGCTAAAAACTGAGTGATACTGGGACTTGAGTAACTCACTCATTTCCTTGTTGTCATCTGTGTAGGACTTATCTCGTCTAAGTAGGGGCCCAATACTGGATGTTGTTCTCGACTTAAATTTAGCATAAGAAAAGAAATATTTTGTATTTCATTCTCTTTCATTTATAGGTTTTAGTTCTTCCCGCTTTTCTTGTCTCCAGAAATATTCCTTACCTTAAGTTGAATGTTTGCTATTTCTCTGACCAGTGGCTCCCTTCATATTACAGATATATTGGCCTCTTTTAGCCGCTCTGTTATTCTTCGCCTTCGCTAGTATAGGGAGCGCCTCTCTTCTTTCTAATTTACATCTTCTCTTTCTTTTCCTTAAAGAAATATGCCTAGAGCATACCTCGAGTGCCACAAAGTTATTTTTTTATATACATAGGTTTGGATCCGAGTTGCTTAGGATATCTTCCCAGCTTATTTCATTTAGGACCTGGTTGACTTGGTCCCACCATGTTTTTGTTATTGAAGTTGAATTTGGTGAAGGTTTCCTCGTGACTGATCATATTTTGTTGGTCTTTTGTCCCACACATACATGTCTGAACCTCTATTATATTGTGATCTGAGTTTATTGTTTTTGATATGGAAATATTTCGTATCAGATTATCATTGTTAGTGAAGATGAAGTCTAGTGTATTCTCTAATCTTCTTGGCTTGAAGAATACATACACTGGTTTAAGGTGAATTTGGTGCAGAGATTTAAAAGCTCGTGTGTGTGTGAGTTTTCATCTGAGCTGCCTCCTGGTGTTATCTCTGCTGCCACATTGTTTGCTATGTTCCTCCATTTTAGTGCCTTAGGTTGAAATCCCCCAGGAGCAAGATGTTGGGGGCAGGAGCTGGAAGATTCTCCAGACAGTGGTCTACTTTCAAAAGCTGTTCCTGAAATTGTTCGGAGGTTGCATACGGAGGCTTGTATACAACCACGATGACCAGATTTTGGTTCTCGATCTTTACTGCTAAAACATCAACGTCATTTGAGGTGTTTAGTAGTTCTGAGTATATCAGTGACTGTGATGTACAGGCTAACCCCTCCCCCTCCCCTCCCCTTTAGCCTGTTAACTCTCACATCTGTATAGGTTATAACCCGGGATAAATATTTCATTGTCAAAGTGATCCTTTATGTGGGTCTCTGTGAAAACCACGAACATTGCATTGGACTCTAAGCAGTCCACGGATGAAAAATATTTTGTTGTTTGTTGCTAGCTTTAGACCCTGTATATTGTAGGCAGTAGGCACTACTGAGCTCACTCACATATATGGAGGCATACTAGATCTGTGCCTTGAATTTAATACATCATATACGATGCATGACTCTGTCATAGTTGATGATATTCTATCTGATCACTTCCCAAGACTCCAACTGTCAATCTTGATCATGTCTCAAGTAACCAAGGAGCTAAATACAGAAGGAGGAAACTTATTCTCAACCCAGAACACAGAGAAAACTTTATTAACCACTTGAATCAATGGTATAAAGATTATGAGCCCACTGGCACACAAAAATTCAATGATGATCTAGTTACCACTATTGAGACTGTACTCACAGATCAAGTGGGCAGGAAAAGACAACATAAACCTTCCACTAGAAATGACAATAAAAATCAATGTAAATATAATGACCCACAGCTACGCAATCTAACACATGCACTAGGAGGATTGGTAAAGCATACCGTGAGTGTAGAACCCCAGACCTTCTCAGAACATTCCAAGCTGCACTAACAAATGCAAGAAATAGAAAGCAAGAACTTAGGCAACAGGAATGGGAACAATTCGTTAGTGGATTAAATAGGTCTACCCCTTTAAGTCTGGCATGGAAAGGTATAAATAAAATAACCAGGAAAAAGACTGGCAATGTTGCTCATCCCTTTCCACTTGAAAAAGCAAATGACCTCATAAATGACTGGTCCAAAATCTCCCGGCATGAAAACCTGCCATCTCATATTAGAGAAAACTTAGAGAGTGCTTCTGAAGAAATGTTGAAACTGATTAATTTTATGAGCCAAAATATTGATGAGAGTGATTGCCTCTTCACAGAGTATGAATTAGATAACGCATTAACTAAAGGTCGATCAACTGCTCCTGGACAGGATGGTATAACCTATGATAGTCTCAGAACTTTAAGGCACGTGCCTAATAATTAATCCTTTGTTGGCACTGTATAATACCAGTTACATTGAGGGAGTTCTTCCTACTTCCTGGACCAATAGTCTCATTGTGCCTATCCCTAAGCCCCAACAGCCTGATACATTTAGACCGATCTCCTTAACTAGCTGTCTTTGTAAAAATTTTGAAAGAATGATACTTAACAGACTGTACTATAGAATCAGACACCAACTCTCCCCCTCCCTCTATGGGTTCATGAAAGGTAAGAGTGTGCAGAATTGTATCTCCACCTTTCTCACCGCACACACCTCTACTAGTTTTACCCCATTTCTTGATCTAAAATCTGCATTTGATATCGCGAACAGAACTGTTATACTACATGAACTAGCCAAAATGAATATTGGTGGTAGCCTACTCTACTGGATAATAGGATACCTGTCAAACAGAGTATACTCTGTCCTCTACCAAGGCTTTAGAAACGAGTCTAAAGAAATGTCCCTAGGTACACCGCAGGGAGGAGTTCTCAGTCCCATGCTATTTAATATTCTGATTAATGCTCTCCTAAACGCTCTACCTGCCTCACCTAAACATATAGCTATAAGCTATGCTGATGACATCATGATCCATACAACAGGGCATAAAAAGATGAGTACCGTTCTTAATGAAGTTCAAGCAATTTGTAATCGACTAGGCCTCGTAATATCTTTCTCTAAAACAAAGATATTAACAAGCAAACGACATCCCCTACCCATCTATTTGCAGGGTGAAAGCATTAGCTACGTTAAAACTCACAGATATCTTGGTGTAGATGTACCCTTTACCAAATCTACTATACCACAACTAAATAAAAAAATGCAAAGATAGACTAAATGCTCTTAAAGCTGTTGCTGGCTACAACCCCAACTATGATGCTAATGTGAGAATCGCGAGAATGATGTACATAGCCTATATTAGGTCCTTAATTGATTATGCTGCTCCCATGTTGATAATAGCTCGAGAAAGTTATCTCCGACCCTTGGAGTTAATGCAAAATGAAGGTCTCAGAATTATTCTTGGCTGTCCCAAATCTACAAAGGTTCTTAATATGAAGAAGAAGCTTGGTATTACTGGTATCAGTGATAGGATTGTTGAGATTAACACTGTACTTGGTATTAGAATGTTAAGAATTGAACCAGACACTGTCACAATGAATCTTACTAAATGTCTAGAAGTAAATACTCACAGATCTAAATAGATTGTGAAAACATGCAATTACATTAAGTTTTACAACCTGCATGAATTGTATCACTGTAGGCAACAAGAGCATTTCACCCCTCCATGGAAGATGTGTTCATTTAACATCACATACCTGCAAGTCCCTCCCAAGAAGCTCATTGCTAGTAATCCCTTCCTTAAATCACTTGTTAAAGCAACTGCTCAAGAAGAAATTTCTCGCCTAGCTGGTTGTAATAAGTTATCTCAAGTTATATACACTGATGGATCTAAACAGGAGTCTTCTGGCAGGGCTGCATCTGCTCTGGTTGCCACCTCCTAGTTAAGAACAATAATAATTTTTTGAACTAGGCATAAGAATTAACAACTGGGCGTCTACACTGCAAACTGAATTGTTTGCAATCCTTATGGCACTAAAGCTAACTTATGACACTGAGCTTGACTCTATCATTATTACTGATTCTATGTCATCATTGAAGGCTCTTGACTCCTATAATGACTCTAACAGCATGCTCATTGGAGAAGCCAGGTATAGATACTCAAAAATCCGGGACAAAGGAATTAAAGTACATTTGCTATGGATTCCGTCACACATTGGATTACTCCTTCATGATAAAGTTGATATGTTAGCCAAGAAGAGCACCCATAAGGAGAATGTAGAATATAACTTTGGTATATCTGTGTCTAGCATTAGGAATAATATTAGGAGAAAATAAATAATGAAAATGATAGCTATAGGAATGCAGTTAGAAGCCTGAGTAGATCTATAACCACTATGATAACATGAATGTAGATAAGTATGTTTATGGAGCAACTTGCAATGTGAACAGACTGACTGATGTTGTAGTGGCCAGGCTTCGGCTTGGCTACAAGTACTTCTGGCAGTTTGGGAGATACACAGATGATGATCAAACTAAATGCAAATTATGTGATCAGGCATATGGTCACTGTCTTGAACACTATGTGCTGAATTGTCCACTTATTGAGGAATATAGAGATAGACAGTATAATAACCTATGTGACATGTCAAGATATCTTATTAGTGAAGGTAAGATACCACTTATTCTAAGCAAATTTCCTAAATTTGCTTGTAACAGATAAGTGAACTGTAGATATAAATCCAAATTAATTTCCATGAACGTGCCTATCTGTGCTCATGATAATGCGAGCACAGATGGACATGTTTGTGGAGCAACTTACAATGTGAGCAGACTGACTGATGTTGTAGTGGCCAGGCTTAGGCTTGGCTACAGGTACTTCTGACAGTTTGGGAGACAGATGATGATCAAACTAAATGCAAATTATGTGATCAGGCATATGGTCACTGTCGTGAACACTATGTGCTTAATTGTGCACTTATTGAGGAATATAGAGATAGACAATATAATAACCTATGTGACATGTCAAGATATCTTATTCATGAAATAAGATACCTGCTTGTAACAGATAATTGAAATGTAGATATGAACCCAAATGTACAATTGTTAACCCCTTTGGGGCCTAGTGCCTAGGCCTTTTGTGTATCCATATGCTCTTGCGCTACCGTCCACAGGATGGATATGGGGTGCACAATAAACTAGCCACTTCGGTGGCAAAATCTAATCTAAATCTTACGCCCACGAGACCGGGCGTTATTTAACGTGGTTGGTCGGGGTAGTGATTCATATCCTCTCACTATACCCCTTTATTAGAGTTTATACGCAACACTTTGCACACTATTCACACGTCGGTTTAATGTCCCATTAATTTACTCTCGTTAGAAGTTAATCCATTAATAATTGTGTACGATGAACCCTGATCGAATCGACGCACATTTCCACCATCAACACCGCCATGGCGGCGTCGCTCACTGTTTAACACATTATCACTCTATTATTATAGTTTCTTGGACTTAATGTCCACATTATTCCCGGCGAATATTCACAACATTCACTATTGTGAAGAGAGACCATTAACCGCGATTTGGTCGTTGTAAACGCCGATTTCCATCTCCTTTATATCCAGATCTCACCCATCGTTCACCTCCATTCGCTTATCCCACGAGAGACCGACTGCCTGGGCGACTTCATTTGACCCAGCACGGCGTACCCACGCCACCGTCGTGATGGTTCTCTCCTCATCTCAAGAAAAATACGAACCAACAGCCACACATTAAGAATATTCACATTAGAAAGGCTATCGAGTATAACCTTTTGGGAAAATACCCAATATTTTCCACAATAATAATAATAATAATAATAATGATAATCCTTATTTCTACAAGGTATACAGGCTTAGCTGACATCAATGACATACAACTTAAAACATCTTTTCTGGCACTCTTGGGCCTCTGTTAAGATTTTATTGGGATTTTTAATCCTGTACTCTCTAGAACGCAGGCGGGAGAGATACATTATTATATACACATGGAAAATTCTCGAGGGCTTAGTACCAAACTTGCACACAAAAATCACTCCGTACGAAAGCAAAAGACTCGGCAGGCGATGTAACATCCCCCCAATGAAGAGCAGGGGTGCCACTAGCACGTTGAGGGACAACACAATAAGTGTGAGGGGCCCAAGATTGTTCAACTGCCTCCCAGCATACATCAGGGGGATTACCAACAAGCCCCTGGCTGTCTTCAAGCAGGCACTGGACAGGCACCTCAAGTCGGTACCTGATCAGCCGGGCTGTGGTTCGTACGTTGGACTGTGTGCGGCCAGCAGTAAGAGCCTGGTTGATCAGGCTCTGGTCCAACAGGAGGCCTGGTCACAGACCGGGCCGCGGGGGCGTTGACCCCTGGAATTCTCTCCAGGTAGACTCCAGGTAGAGGGATAGCCACTGGGGAAAACCTGGGGTAGGGAGGGTTAACCACCCAGGATAACCTGGGATATGAGTTAGCCACCGAGGATAACCAGGGGTAGGGAGGGTTAGCTACCCAGGATAACCTGAGGTAGGAAGGGTTAGCCACCCAGGATAACCTGAGGTATGGAGGTTTAGCCACCCAGGATAACCTGGGATAGGAAGGGTTAGCCACTGAGGATAACCTGGGGTAGGGAGGGTTAGCTACCCAGGATAACCTGAGGTAGGAAGGGTTAGTCACCTAGGATAACCTCAGGTATGGAGGGTTAGCTACCCAGGATAACCTGGGGTAGAGAGTTAGTCACCCAGGATAACCTGGGGTAGGGAGTGTTAGCCACCCAGAATAACCTGCGGTAGGGAGTGTTAGCCACCCAGAATAACCTGCGGTAGGGAGTGTTAGCCGCTCAGGATAACCTGGTGTAGGGAGTGTTAGCCACCCAGAATAACCTGGGGGTAGGGAGTGTTAGCCGCCCTGAATAACCTGGGGTAGGGAGTGCTAGCCGCCCAGAATAAACTGAGGTAGGAGTGTTAGCCACCCAGAATAACCTGGGGTAGGAGTGTTAGCCACCCAGAATAACCTGGGGTAGGGAGTGTTAGCCACCCAGAATAACCTGGGGTAGAGAGTGTTAGCCGCCCAGAATAACCCGGGGTAGGGAGTGTTAGCCGCCTAGGATAACCTGGTGTAGGGAGTGTTAGCCACCCAGAATAACCTGGGGGTAGGGAGTGTTAGCCGCCCTGAATAACCTGGGGTAGGGAGTGCTAGCCGCCCAGAATAAACTGAGGTAGGGAGTGTTAGCCACCCAGAATAACCTGGGGTAGGGAGTGTTAGCCACCCAGAATAACCTGGGGTAGGGAGTGTTAGCCACCCAGAATAACCTGGGGTAGAGAGTGTTAGCCGCCCAGAATAACCCGGGGTAGGGAGTGTTAGCCGCCTAGGATAACCTGGGGTAGGGAGTGTTAGCCACCCAGAATAACCTGGAGTAGGGAGTGTTAGCCGACCAGGATAACCTGGGGTAGGGAGTGTTAGCCACCCAGAATAACCTGGAGTAGGGAGTGTTAGCCGCCCAGAATAACCTGGGGTAGGGAGTGTTAGCCGCCCAGGAGGAGTGTGTACGGCACTGCCTGAAGTGACCCTATAGTCCATTACAAACAAGACGCCACCTGCACCTGCTGTCCTGCTTCACTGTTCTTCTCTTTCTTTTCGCACCTCTGCTAGCCGGGCATGGGGTTTCTTCCACTCTATGCTGGGATCTCGATCTGTAAGCTCCTTTTCCCTGTTGGGGGATGGTGCAACGCCACTCTTCCCTCAGGATAAAGCGGACTTGTTTGCTAATTTCTTTGAGCCTAAGTTTGCTCTTCCCCCCCCCCCTCTACCTTCTAAGGTGATCAAATGGGGTCCTCTGCCCCCTGTAGTACCCGAGGTTGACTGCCAGGTGCTGGCATCTTCCTTCAGTTCTCATGAACTACAGCGAGCACTCTCCCAGCTTTCTTCCCGTTCTTCTCCTGGGGAGGATAACATACCTTATTCATTCTTACTGCATCTACCCCCCTCTTGTACAGATGCCATGCTGGAGGTTTTCAGTGCCAGCTGGTCTCAAGGAGTTTACCCCGATGCGTGGAAGCACTCTCTACTGGTTCTGATTCTGAAACCAGGCAAAGATAATACCCAACCAGACTCTTACCGACCCATTGCTTTACTGCCCTGCTTGGGTAAAGTGATGGAAAGACTGGTGGCCACCCGTCTCTCATGGTGGACTGAGGAACATGGCCTCTTACCTGACAATCAGAGTGGCTTCCGTGAGGGTCGATCCACTCTCGACTCTTTGCTTCAATTTGTACAGTTAGTGCATACTTCTTTCGAAAGCTGGGAGTTCCTTCTGGCTGCCTTTTTGGATCTGCGTGGAGCATTTGATTCAGCATCCCACACGGCAATACTTTTTAAGCTAGCCCGTATGGGGCTGGCAGGAGCCCCCCTCCGTTGGATGCGCAACTTTTTACAAGGGCGAACCTTCCGGGTTGCAGTAGGTGGCACGATGTCCTCACCCCGTCCTATATACCGGGGAGTGCCCCAGGGATCCGTTCTTAGTCCTCTCCTTTTTTCTATATTAATGTCAGATCTTCCTTCCATGCAGGGCGTGCATACCCTGGTGTATGCAGATGATGTGGCCCTTATGTACAGTGCCACTACTTTGCTGGCCGCACAAAAAAACCTTCAGCATGCCATTCATCAGGCCTTGGTCTTTGTCCTTGCTCACCTCCCTCCTCAGCCTTTGGTTCTCTTCTCTGATTCCCAATCTTCCCTAGCACTTTTGTGTTCTGCTCGTCCACGGTCCCTACGTGTCCTTGTCCGACAGACGCAGTCTCTTATCCTACGTTTTGTGCGAAGTCCAGATTGGAGCATCTCCCTTCAGTGGGTACCTGCCCATGTTGGCATTCGGGGCAATGAAGTGGCCGATCGTGCAGCCTCCCTTGCACATGCACTTATAATATAATAATAATATCTTTATTTACTACAAGTACATGTACATGGTATACAGGCCTAGCTGACATCAGTGACATACTACTATATAGAAAGTCCCTTGTTATGCTGAGCGTTTCGGGCAGATTAGGTCAGTGTCCTAGGATGCGACTCACACCAGTCGACTAACACCCAGGTACCCATTTTTCGATGATGGGGAACATAGACAACAGGTGTAAAGAAACACGCCCAATGTTTCTGCCCTGGCTGGGAATCGAACCCAGGCCTTCGCCGTGTGAAGCGAGAGCTTTAGCCACCAGACCACCAGAGCCCCCTACCATTACCTCTCTTGCGCTGGGCCGCAGTGATTTCACAAGGACTGTTTGGAAGGCAATCCGTCATTTGTGGCAGAAGGAACTGGTACGCTCCCTCTCTACTTCGGCATTGAGTTCTGTCCGATCTTTCAATGGCCCCTGCCCTTGGGCTCGCCATCCCAATCGCTCTGTGGAAAATATTGGTATTTTCCGAAAGTTGTAATTGATAAACTTTCCAATATGAACAGATATCCTTAATGTACCGCTGGTACATGGGGGTATGTAATAGAGAACCATCATACCAGCGGGGAGGAAGCGGGAAGAGGCTGGGCAGGGAGGAGGGAGAGGGGAAAGAGAGTGAACTGGGCGCCTACCGACCCGACCAGGTGATGGGATGGCCTGTCGAATTTGGAGATTCCGCCCACCAAATCGGATTTAATTACCTCCTTTCGTAATGTGGAGGAATATCCAGTGACGGGGGGAATATCAAGTGGGACAATCGGTCCAGGAGGTCCAGTAATAGGACAATAATTGTGAAATAAGGTGGGCCGCCGGCGTGTGACGCGGTCATAGGCCTATTTGAACTGAGTGAAATAACCATACGGCAGGATAAAGTCGTAACCTGATGCAGGGAGTTCATCTTAGAAGAGACTGTAATATATTCGATGAACTGTGGGAAATGGTGAATGTAGTGAAACCGAGTTGTAAATAATCAGGGGTTGATTGTAGCGACCGGGTCTGGCTTGGTCGCCATACCCGACCGCCATATTGGATGTGATTGAAATGAACTAACCTATCGCAAGTTATCTACTCAAAATTCAAGTATCGAGACTGTGAATGTGTATAAACTAGTGGGGCATTAAGCCAGGATACACGTAATATGTAAAGTTATACGTATAAACAGTACAAACGGTCGGATTAGTGCGAGGATCTGATTCGCTACCCCGACCAACCACATGTTAACGAACGCTCGGTCTCGTGGGCGTATAAGAGTGCACGGAAATTAACCTTCCTTGACTCGACGAGACAGCTAATACCATCGCGATCGAATCAGATCGCAGGAGGACGTCAACAACGGAACGACTCCCTCATCTAAAGCTAAGTACTCTGCTGTTTACTTTGTTATTGGCCAATGATATTGTTACGCACAGTAGATGTACTTTAGCTAGGTCAACGATCTACGATACACCGCTATGATGCTGTTAATTAGGTGAGTGTTGGTCATGTTAATTGAACTATGTGTTCTCTACCTCTTCTCCGTGTGATCAGTTGTTCAACAACCTATACAGTCCACTTAAATTTAACGTAATATAGCTATAATAAATGATCTTCTCAAATTTATTTATACTGGTCTAGAGTGCAATGGGCTAACGAGAACATTGAAGGTACCCCCTCGGTGCGGCCAGGAGCGGGTAAAGTTCTCACATACCTTAAAGGGAATGACTGCGGTAAAATTTATACGAGTCGGTCATCTCCCTGGGAGTTTGTTTATTGCTAGTGGCGGTGTCCCAGATAGACTTCTCTCACAATTCCCCATACGCTCCGTGGATGTTGCACTGACTTGCCTCCGGGTTGGACACTCACGACTGGCGGCTCATCTACACCGCCTTCGAATGACGGACTCTCCGTACTGCCCGTGGTGTCCCTCACAGCCTGAGACTGTGGAACACTTCCTTCTGTGGTGCCCACGTTATCACTCTGCACGGACTGTTCTCCGAGCGGCCTTGCATATGTTTGGGGTGCAATCTTTAACCCTACCTCTCCTTCTTAATGGGGAGGGGTTTGATCCTCCAGACCGTCAGGAAATATTGGCCTGTACCTGCACATTCTTGCTGGCTTCAGGGCACATTAAGGACATATAATACGCAGTTATTATTTTAACATCCTTCCAATTTGGCTGAGGTTCCTTCTCCGAGCGTTGGATGGCAGGGCTCGATACGGCGTATGCTGTCAGTGGCCCTATAAAACCCCAACGAAGAAGAATAAGAAGACCTAGCTGTAAATAGGTACAGTAGTTACCCGCTGTCCTGCTTCACCTAGCAGTAGGTACAGTAGTTACCTGCTGTCCTACTTCACCTAGGAGTAAATAGGTTCGGTAGTCACCTTCACCTGGTGTCCTGCTTCACCTAGCTGTAAATAGGTACGGTAGTTACCTGTTGTCCTGCTTCACTTAGCAGTAAATAGGTACAATAGTTACCTGCTGTCCTACTTCACCTAGCAGTAAATAGGTTCGGTAGTCACCTTCACCTAGTGTCCTGCTTCACCTAGCTGTAGATAGGTACAGTAGTTACCTGTTGTCCTGCTTCAACTAGCAGTAAATAGGTACAGTAGTTACCTGCTGTCCTACTTCACCTAGCATTAAATAGGTTCGGTAGTCACCTTCACCTAGTGTCCTGCTTCACCTAGCTGTAGATAGGTACAGTAGTTACCTGCTGTCCTGCTTCACCTAGTAGTAAATAGGTACAGTAGTTACCTGCTTGTCTGCTTCACCTAGCAGTAAATAGATACAATGGTCACCTTCCACCTGCTTTCTTCACCTAGCAGTAAATAGGTACAATAGTCACCTGCACCAGTTCCATCACAACTGCTGATGGAGGGTTAGGCTAGGCTAGGTTAGGCTAGGCTAAGGTAGGCTAGGTTAGGTTAGGTTAGGTTAGGATAGGCTAGGGTAGGCTAGGCTAGGCTAGGCTAGGCTAGGCTAGGCTAGGCTAGGCTAGGCTAGGCTAGGCTAGGCTAGGCTAGGCTAGGCTAGGCTAGGTTAGGTTAGGCTAGGCTAGGCTAGGCTAGGCTAGACTAGACTAGACTAGGCTAGGTTAGGCTAGACTAGGCTAGGCTAGGCTAGGCTAGGTTAGGTTAGGCTAGGCTAGGCTAGGCTAGGCTAGGCTAGGCTAGGCTAGGCTAGGCTAGGCTAGACTAGGCTAGGCTAGGCTAGGCTAGACTAGACTAGACTAGACTAGGCTAGGCTAGAGTAGGCTAGGTTAGGTTAGGCTTAGGTTCTACTATAGAAAGGGACAGTGTCTAACAACTGAGACACAGTGTCTACCTACTGAGGCACAGTGTCTACCTACTGAGGGACAGTGTCTACCTACTGAGACACAGTGTCTACCTATTGAGGCACAGTGTCTACCTATTGAGGCACAGTGTCTACCTACTGAGAGACAGTGTCTACCTACTGAGACACAGTGTCTACCTATTGAGGCACAGTGTCTACCTACTGAGACAGTGTCTACCTATTGAGGCACAGTGTCTACAAACTAGATAGTAAACAAGGGGATGCCCAGGAAAATACTGAAGATAAATTACCGGAAAAAGTTGAAGACTCCATTGTTAGCACCAGTAACGAAGGCAGACACGAGACAGGAACACACCCACCAATGGGGAGACCAGTCACAAAAAACCAGGGCAA
>WNWK01048576.1:0-13505 GCA_009830355.1 Cherax destructor | reverse complement strand
AGGACCATCATGTTAATATGATAGAATAAAAACCCCAGTAAAGGACCATCATTTTAAACATGATAGAGAAAAAAACAGTACCGGGACCATCATGTTAACATGATAGAAGAATAATAGTCCCAGGACCACCATGTTAACATGATAGAGAAATAACAGAAACCAGGAGCATCATGTTAACATGATATAGATAATAATAGTACAAGGACCTTCATTTTCTGAAAAATAATAACAGTCCCAGGACCATCATGTTAACATGATATAATAAAAATACCAGGACCATCATGTTAACGGATTGAGAGAATAACAGTACCGGGACCATCATTTTAAAAATGATAGAGATAATAACAGTAAAGGACCATCATGTTAACATGATTGAAAATAACAGTACCAGGACCATCATGTTAACATGAGAGAGATAATAACAGTACAAGGACCATCATGTTAACATGATAGATATAATAACAGTACAAGGACCGTCATCTTAACTAACATGATGAGATAATAACAGTACCAGGACCATCATGTTAACATTACAACATAATAAAGAAGGAACACTGCAGAAGGCCTACTGGCCCATGCGAGGCAGGTCCAAGTCACCCCCGGCTTAAACCAATGACCCACTTAGTCAGGTCGTCTCACATCCACTTAAGGAGGGAGCACGGCATCATATATATTAGCTCAAGCTAGTCATGTTCAACTCACACCCACCCACACCCACTCATGTATTTATCTAACCTATTTTTAAAACTACACAACGTCATAGCTTCTATGACGGTACTCGGGAGTTTGTTCCACTCATCCACAACTCTATTACCAAACCAGTGCTTTCCTATATCCTTCCTGAATCTGAACTTTTCCAACTTAAAACCATTGCTGCGAGTCCTGTCTTGGCTGGATATTTTCAGCACGCTATTTACATTTGTTAGGAAAAACGCAATATCTATTAGGCATAGACATCTCCAGTGAATACTAGAAAGGTCTGCCTCTCTAGCATTCAGCCTGATACTGGGTTTTTGTAACAAGTAGTCAGTATTCTGGTCCAGTTATCCGTTATAATTTAACATAAGTTTAATAGTGCTTTAGGATTTTAACTAGCAGGATATTAACTAATCGAAATTAAAATTAAGATATTTATTAACAAAGTTAAAGTTGTCTAGGTGGTCAATATCATAGTAAATACTTTATATAATATAGGATGTAAGTTCCTACACTTCTCTCATACACTGTATAATAATGCTGAAGGCACATTTCATATCTTTATGGCTCTTAAGTACCGTCTGGTACATTGTCAACAATTATAAACATAATACTAATATATACAAGTGTGTGTGTGCTCCAGGTAGCTCGTTACGTCTCAAGACTCGACTCGACTTAAACAGTGACTGATTAAACGTCCTCAAATAATCTATCTTCCTGACCAAACTGGCAATCAGAACAGCTTGCTTGAACAGTAAGACGACCGATTCGCCGAACAGCAATAATGCAACAAGCGTCAGGAACAAGGAGACAAAATAACGACCCTAACTGTCTGGGAATTAGCGTGGGTTGTTACTGAGCACAATGGCTTGCTGCAGTGTTTTGGAATCTCAGGTTAAAGTGTTGAAAAAGAAGGTTCTACTTCTTCAGGAGTAAAATAGGAGGCTGAAGCTTCGCCTTGATGGGTTTGGGAGTGAGTGTGAGATGGTTGGTGCTGTTAAGAAGGAAATGGTTACCAACAGTGAGAGTGGCAGCTACTTTAAGTGGCAAGTGGTTCACAGTTCAGGAAGAACAAAGATAAGGAAGGTTAATAGAGAAGATGTGAAGGTAGGAAATCGATTCTCTGTTCTCCAGGACGAGTGTACATCAGTGATTAGTGAGGTTGAAGGTACCACTGACTCCCCTGCTAATCAAGGTAAGAGTATTCTAATTGTGGGAGACTCTCAGGTAAGATATATGGACTGTGCCTTTTGTAACAGAGATAGAAAGGTCAGACAGAGGGTGTCCTCCCAGGAGCTGGTGTTGGTGACAGTCAGCAGATTGGATAATATTATGTCAGGTAATGGGAACAAGCCCATTATCTGTCTTAGTGCTGGTGGAAATGACATTGGGAAGGGCAGGTGACAGGAGCTACTAGATAAGTACAGGTCAGCCACAGAAGTAGTCAGGTCTAAGGGAGGGATCCCAATCATATGTAGCATTTTGCCTAGAAAGCGAGTGGACAATGAATGGATGTCTAGAGCAATTGGTATAAATTGCTGGCTAGACAGGTACTGCAAGGAACTTGTAATCCCATTCATTGATAAATGGGACAAATTCTATGGCAAACGTGATATGTATGCAAGGGATGGGCTTCATCTCTCTGGGGCTGGATTGGTTGCATTAGCCAATTCGATTGAGGGTAATTGATGACTTGTCTAGGACTTTAAACTGACAGATTATAGAGGTATGGGTGTTTGTGGGAAACAATCAGGCTGCAGTATTAGGGTTGGAAACAACACATATTACAAGGATACCCCAGGGATATGTTTATTTGACAATATTCAAAATAAAGATAGATAGTAGAGGGCAACAGTGACTAGTTTCTTGAGGGTTGTGAAAAATTAATTTTGGGTGTGATTTATGGGCCCCCAAACCTTGATAGGGAGTGCAGTAGCTGCTATGGAACGAAATTCATAAGGCGTCTAGATATGAAAATGTTGTGTTAATGGGAGATTTTAACTTTAGACAAAATGATTGGAACAATGTGTCAGGTAAACTAGAGGAAACAATCTGCTTGACTTGGTTCTTGCCAACAAAGAATCACTGATTAATAATCTTGAGATTAATGAAGAGCTTGGGGAAAGCGATCACAAATCACTTAGTTTCAATATATCATGGAATTACCCAGATAACTGCAACCAAGTCGTTGTCCCAGACTTTCACTTAGCGGATTTCATGGGACTGAGAAATTACCTGGGTGGGCTAATTGGGATGACCTGACTATGGGTCAGGTAGGTGGTTTTGGTTGCCAATATGACGTTTTCAGAGCGTAGTTCTAGCTGCCCAGACAACTTTTGTTCGAGTAGGAAATTAGATCTAAAAAATGATCCGAAATGGATAAACAATAGATTAAAACATCTCATTGGTCAAAAGAGGCATATATAGGCGTATCAAAAGGATGGACAGTTAAGAAATCAAAAAAAGAATAAGAAAAGCAAAAAAGAGATTATGAGGCTAAAGTCGCAAGGGATTCGAAGACTAACCCAAAGGGTTCTTTCAGGTATACAGAAGTAAGATTAGGGACAAGATAGACCCACTTAAGAGTAACTCTGGTCAGATCACTGACAGTGATAAGGAAATGTGTGAACTTTTCAACACCTACTTCCTCTCAGTTTTTACTCAGGAAGATACTCGCGGAATTCCAGAAATAATAATTATGTAGAACAGGACGATAATAAACTATGCACTATTCGGGTAACTAGTGACATGGTCCTCAGACAAATTGAGAAATTAGAACCTAACAAATCCCCAGGCCCTGATGAACTGTGTGTGAGGGTTTTAAAGGAATGTAAAGAGGAACTTAGCAAACCTTTGGCTAATGTTTTCAATATATCACTACAAACTGGCATAGTGCCTGATAAGTGGAAAATAACAAATGTAATACCTATTTACAAAGCAGGTGACAGGTCCTTAGCTTGAACTATAGACCAATAAGCCTTACCTCCATAGTGGGAATATTTATGGAATCAATAATTGCAGAGGCAATTCGTAGCCATCTTGAAAGGCATAAATTGATTAATGAATCTCAGCACGGTTTTACTAATTTACTGTCTTACGAATTTACTAACTTTTTTCACAAAAAGTATTTCAGGAGGTAAAAATATGATATTGTGTATATGGACTTCAGTAAGGCTTTGATAGAGTTCCACATCAGAGACTATTGAGGAAACTTAAGGCACACGGAATATTAGGAGAATTTTTTTCCTGGGTAGAGCATGGTTGACAAATAGGCGGCAGAGAGTTTACATAAATGGGAGAAATCAGAATGGGATGACGTCACAAGCGGTGTTCCACAAGGGTCAGTGTTGGGCCCCTTGTTGTTCCAATTTACAAAAAGCGACATAGATGAGGGAATAAATAGCGACATAAGCAAATTTGCTGATAACACAAAAATAGGCCATCCAATTCATTCTAATGAGAACATTAGAGCACTCCAGGATGATTTGAACAGACTGATGCAGTGGTGGGAGAAGTAGATGCAGTTTAATATAGACAAATGCAAAGTTCTAACTGTTGGACAGGACAATAACCATGCCACATATAAACTGAATAATGCAGATCTTAATACTACTGATTGCGAAAAGGATTTAGAGTTCTGGTTAGCAGTAATCTGAAACAAAGACAACAATGCATAAGTGTTCGCAATAAAGCTAACAGAATCCTTGGCTTCATATCAAAAGTATAAATAATAGAAGTCCTCAGGTTGTTCTTCAACTCTATTTATCCTTGGTTAGGCCTCATCTAGATTATGCTGCAGTTTTGGTCACCATATTACAGAATGGATATAAATGCACTGGAAAACGTCCAGAGGAGGATGGCAAAGTTGATCCCATGTATCAGAAATCTTCGCTATGAGGATAGACTGAGGGCCCTGAATCTGCACTCTCTAGTAAGGGTAGAATTAGGAAGGATATGATTGAGGTGTATAAATGGAAAACAGGAATAAATAAAGGGGATGTAAAAGGGCTACAGATATATCAGATCACTTTTTAGTTATAGCTACAGTGGGAGTAAAAGGTAGATGGGATACAAGGAAATAAAGCAGTAAGTAGAGAGATGTGAAGATTTATAAACTAAAGGGAGGCAGTTAGGGTAAGATATAACAATTATTGGAGGATAGATGGGTTAGTGAGAGTGTAGGCAATAGGGTCGAAGATGTATGGGGTAGATTTAAAAATGTAATGTTAGAGTGTTCAGCAGAAGTTTGTGGTTACAGGCGAGTGGGTGGGTGGGAAGAAGAGCGTTGGGGGGAATTATGATGTAAAAAGTAGTAAGGAGAAAAGTTAGCATATAGAGATTTTGCAAAGTAGAAGTGATGCAAGGAGGGAAGAGTATATGGAGAGAAAAAGAGATTAAGAAGTGGTGAAGCAATGTAAAAAGAGAACAAATGAGAAGTGGGTGAGATGTTATCAACAAATTTTGTTGAAAATAAGAAAAATTTTGGAGTGAGATTAATAAGTTGAGGAAGCCTAGGAACAAATGGATTTGACAGTTAAAAATAGGAGAGGAGTTATTAAATGGAGAGTTAGAAGTATCGGGAAGATGGAGAATATTTTGAGGAGTTGTTAAATGTTGATGAAGACAGGGAAGCTGTGATTTCGTGTATAGGGCAAGGAGGAATAACTTCGTAGGAGTGTGGAAGAGCCAGTTGTGAGTGTGGGAATTCGTGAGGCAGTGGGTAGAATGAAAGGGGTAAGGCAGCTGGGATTGATGGGATAAAATAGAAATGTTAAAAGCAGGTGGGGATATAGTTTTGGAGTGGTTGGGGCTTTATTTAATAAATGTATGGAAAGGAGTAGGTACCAAGGGTTGGCAGAACATGTATTACTCTGAAGGGGGGGTTTTAAATTTTTGCAGTTTTATAATTTAGTGGCCCCCCTCTGGCAAGACAGTGATGGAGGAATGATGATGAAAGTTTTTTTTTTGGGCCCCCTGCCTTGAGGGAATCGGCCGTTTTAATAAATAAAAATAAATAGCGTGCTGAAAATACCGGGGCCAAGACAGGACTGGCAATGGTTTTATGTTGGAAAAGTTCAGATTCAGGAAGGGATATAGGAAAGCACTGGTTTGGTAATAGAGTTGGGATGAGTGGAAAAACTAAGCCCGTGCAAGACGTTTTAGTTTTAAAATAGGTTGGATAAATACATGAGTGAGTATGGGTGGGGTGAGTTAGACCTGATAGCTTGTGCTATTAGGTTTTATGCCGTGTTCCTTCCTTAGTGGAAGTGACTTGACTACCTGGAGTTTACCTGGAAAGGGTGAACTCCAGGTAATCAGGTCCAAGCCTGGGAGTGATGGACCTGCTCGATGGGTCAGTAGACCTGCTGCAGTGTTCCTTTTTATTATGTTGAACTGGGGACCCTCTGCAATCCTCCATAATAGTCACAAACTCCCTTAACACTGAATCTAAGTTCAGCATAACCAATCCCCGACTGTGACGGTGCACAGATGCCAGAACAAATTAGGTCAGAAGCACAGCTCAAGACCTGAGTATCTTATGAGTGTCAGTGTGACACAACCTCAGTAAAACGTCGAAAATCACTAAGTCTAGGCTATGCTCTGTGAACAGAGTTACACAGAGTCCAGAGAAGGATGTTTTGTCTCACCACAACAAACTCTAAATAACGAAAAACAGAGACGATAATGTAGTAAATCTAGGGGACTTTAACTTTAGTCAGATTGATTGGAATTTTTTGACAGAGAATTTAGAATCAACGACTTTTAAGTAGTTCAGGATTGTTTTTTGAAGCAGTTTGTGACAGAACCTACAAGGAAAATAACCTACTTGACTTGGTTCTGGCAAACAAGGAAACCCTTGGTAATAATTGAAATTACAGAGGAACTCTGCAAACACACAAGTCAATTACTTTAGCATTGAATGGATGTATGATAGTAGGGATAATTCAGTAACAGTCCCAGACTTTCGCTTAGCAGATTATAATGGGCTTAGAAAACATATCAACTGTGGACTGGGGTAACGAAAGATATCAATATCACAGCTTTTTAACACTATAGAGCAGCCCAAAGAACATTTATCCCGTATAAGAAATTAGATCAAGTAAATGTTTTCCACATTTCTGATCTAAAATCTACATTTGATATCACGAACAGAACTGTTATACTACATGAACTAGCCAAAATAAATATTGGTGGTAGCCTACTCTGCTGGATAATGGATACCTGTCAAACAGAGTATCCTCTGTCCTCTACCAAGGCTTTAGAAGTGAGTCTAAAGAAGTGTCTCTAGGTAACCGAGGAGGAGTTCTCAGTCCCATGCTATTTAATATTCTGATTAATGAAGTTCATGCAATTTGTAATCGACTAGGCCTCATACTATCTTCCTCTAAAACAAAGATATTAACAAGCAACGACATCCCCACCCATCTATTTGCAGGGTGAAAACATTAGCTACGTTAAAACTTACAGATATCTTGGTGTAGATGTACCCTTTACCAAATCTTACTATACAAACTAAATAAAAAATGCAAAGATAGACTAAATGCTCTTAAAGCTGTTGCTGGATACAACCCCAACTATGGTGCTAATGTGAGAATCGCGAGAATGATGTACATAGCCTATATTAGGTCCTTAATTGATTATGTGCTCCATGTTGATATTAGCTCGAGAAAGTTCTCTCCGACCCTTGGTTAATGCAAAATGAAGCTCTCAAATTATTCTTGTCTGTCGCAAATCTACAAAGGTTCTTAATATGAGGAAGGAGCTTGGTATTACTAGTATCAGTGATAGGATTGTTGAGATTAACACTGTACTTGGTATTAGAATGTTAAGAAATGAACCAGACACGTCACAATGAATCTTACTAAATGTCTAGAAGTAAATACACAGATCTAAATGGATTGTGAAAACATGCAATTACATTAAGTTTTATAGCCTGCATAAATTGTATCACTGTAGGCAACAAGAGCATTTCACCCCTCCATGGAAGATGTGTTCATTTAATATCACATACCTGCAAGCCCCTCTCAAGAAACTCAATGCTAGTAATCCCTTCCTTAAATCACTTGTTAAAGCAACTGCTCAAGAAGAAATTTCTCGCCTAGCTGGTAGTAATAAGTTATCTCAAGTTATATACACTGATGGATCTAAGCAGGAGTCTTCTGGCAGGGCTGCATCTGCTCTTGTTGCCACCTCCCTAGTTAAGAACAATAATAATTTTGTTGAACTAGGCATAAGAATTAACAACTGGGCGTCTACACTGCAAACTGAATTGTTTGTAATCCCAACGGCACTAAAGCTAACTTATGACACTGTGCTTGACTCTATCATCATTACTGATTCTATGTCATCAATAAGGCTCTTGACTCATATAATGACTCTAACAGCATGCTCATTGAGAAGCCAGGTATAGATACTCAAAAATCCGGGACAAAGGAATTAATGTACAATTGCTATGGATCCCATCACACATTGATTACTCCTTCATGATAAAGTTGATATGTTAGCCAAGAAGAGTACCCCGAAGGAGAATGTAGAATATAACTTTGGTATATGTTTCTAGCATTAGGAATAATATTAGGGAAAGTAAATAATGAAAATGATTGCTATAGGAATGCAGTTAGAAGCCTGAGTAGATCTATAACCCACTATGATAACATGAACATAGATAAGTATGTTTATGGAGCAACTTGCAATGTGAACAGACTGACTGATGTTGTAGTGGCCAGGCTTCGGCTTGGCTACAAGTACTTCTGGCAGTTTGGGAGACACACAGATGATGATCAAACTAAATGCAAATTATGTGATCAGGCATATGGTCACTGTCTTGAACACTATGTGCTTAATTGTCCACTTATTGAGGAATACAGAGATAGACAGTATAATAACCTATGTGACATGTCAAGATATCTTATTAATGAAAATAAGATACCAGATATACTAAGCAAATTCCCTAAATTTGCTTGTAACAGAAAAGTGAACTGTAGATATAAATCCATATGTACAAATGTTAACCCTTTAGGGGCCTAGTGCCTGGGCCCTTTTTGTGTATCCATATGCTCTTGGCTACCGTCCACAGGATGGATATGGGTGCACAATAAACTAGCCACTTCGGTGGCAAAATCTAATCTGTCAGTGATCAAACCTGAGTTACTTTTGAGTGGGCAAATCTTGTCCCAAATCATACTTCTATATACCTGAAAGAATCCATATAGGTTAGTCTTCGAATCCCTTGCCACTTTAACTTCATAATTTCTTTTAGCTTTTCTTATTCCCTTTTACATTTCTCTCTTAAATTGAAAATAATGACTTCCTAACTGGCCATCTCCTCTTGTGTTACGCCTATATATGCATTTCTTTTCAACAGTGTCATTTATGATATTATACATGTTACAGTCTGTCACTTGAAATATTATACATGTTACAGTCTGTCACTTGAAATATTATACATGTTACAGTCTGTCACTTGAAATATTAAACATGTTACAGTCTGACACTTGTAATATTATACATGTTACAGTCTAACACTTGTAATATTATACATGTTACAGTCTGTCACTTGTAATATTATACATGTTACAGTCTGTCACTTGTAATATTATACATGTTACAGTCTGTCACTTGAAATATTATACATGTTACAGTCTGTCACTTGTAATATTATACATGTTACAGTCTGTCACTTGTAATATTATACATGTTACAGTCTGTCACTTGTAATATTATACATGTTACAGTCTGTCACTTGTAATATTATACATGTTACAGTCTGTCACTTGTAATATTATACATGTTACAGTCTGTCACTTGAAATATTATACATGTTACAGTCTGTCACTTGAAATATTATACATGTTACAGTCTGTCACTTGTAATATTATACATGTTACAGACTGACATTTGTAATATTATACATGTTACAGTGTCATTTGTAATATTATACATGTTACAGTCTGACACTTGTAATATTATACATGTTACAGTGTCATTTGTAATATTATACATGTTACAGTCTGTCACTTGTAATATTATACATGTTACAGTCTGTCACTTGTAATATTGTATATGTTACAGTCTGTGACTTGTAATATTATACATGTTACAGTTTGTCATTTTAAATATTATACATGTTACAGTCTGTGACTTGTAATATTATACATGTTATAGTCTGTCATTTTAAATATTATACCTGTTACAGTCTGACACTTGTAATATTATACATGTTACAGTCTGTCATTTGTAATATATTTTACATGTTACAGTCTGACACTTGTAATATTATACATGTTACAGTCTGACACTTGTAATATTATACATGTTACAGTCTGTCATTTGTAATATTATACATGTTACAGTCTTTCATTTGTCATATTATACATGTTACATTCTGACACTTGTAGTATTATACATGTTACAGTCTGACACTTGTAATATTATACATGTTACAGTCTAACTCTTGTAATATTATACATGTTACAGTCTGTCACTTGTAATATTATACATGTTACAGTCTAACTCTTGTAATATTATACATGTTACAGTCTGACACTTGTAATATTATACATGTTACAGTCTAACTCTTGTAATATTATACATGTTACATTCTGACACTTGTAGTATTATACATGTTACAGTCTGACTCTTGTAATATTATACATGTTACAGTCTTTCATTTGTCATATTATACATGTTACAGTCTGTCACTTGTAATATTATACATGTTACAGTCTATCACTTGTAATATTATGCATGTTACAGTCTGTCACTTGTAATATTATACATGTTACAGTCTAACTCTTGTAATATTATACATGTTACAGTCTGTCACTTGTAATATTATACATGTTACACTCTGTCACTTGTAATATTATACATGTTACAGTCTGTCATTTGTAATATTATACATGTTACAGTCTTTCATTTGTCATATTATACATGTTACATTCTGACACTTGTAGTATTATACATGTTACAGTCTGACTCTTGTAATATTATACATGTTACAGTCTTTCATTTGTCATATTATACATGTTACAGTCTGTCACTTGTAATATTATACATGTTACAGTCTATCACTTGTAATATTATGCATGTTACAGTCTGTCACTTGTAATATTATACATGTTACAGTCTTTCATTTGTCATATTATACATGTTACAGTCTGTCACTTGTAATATTATACATGTTACAGTCTATCACTTGTAATATTATGCATGTTACAGTCTGTCACTTGTAATATTATACATGTTACAGTCTATCACTTGTAATATTATGCATGTTACAGTCTGTCACTTGTAATATTATACATGTTACAGTCTGTCACTTGTAATATTATACATGTTACAGTCTAACACTTGTAATATTATACATGCAATTTGTGTTATTTTATGCATTGGTAGAACATCAACTTGTACAGTAAAATGTGACACTGTATTGCGACCCCAGAATGGGCCACAATGTATATACATGTTGATATGATGTATTATAAGTATTTTCCATTTTCTATAATTTTATTGCTGATATTTTCGATAATAGCTAAATCGTTAATATCTTTATATTATTATTTGACTTAGCTATTTTATTATTATTGTGCTCTTTGTTCGAAAGTGTTGAGTAAGCTGCAATTCAGTTGGCAAACTACCGCTTACAGCACTTCACTTGTTATTCTGCCGGCTTCTGGCTGGGCAGTAAGTCGGTGGCGTGATCCCACCTGAATTGGAGACTGCTTCTCCTGACTCCTCCTCTCTTCCCTGCTGACTCTCGTTGGAGAAACATACTTCTCTGGACTCTGTGTAACTCTGTTCACAGAGAATAGCCTAGACTTAGTGATTTCGACGTTTTACTGGGCTGTGTGTCACATTGACAATCTTGAGATAACTCAGGTCTCTGGCTATAGCTCTTGACCTAATTTGCTAAGGCATCTGTGCACCGTCGGGGATTTTGGTTATGCTGAACTTAGATTCAGTAATAAGGGAGTTTTGTGTCTATTATGGAGGATCTGATGATGGTCCCCAGTTAGGGTCGTTATCCTATCTCCTTGTTCCTGACGCTGTGTTGCTGTTGCTTGTTATATTGCTGTTTGGCGAATTGGTCATTTTACTGTTCAATCAAGCTGTTCTGATTGTCAGTTTGTTAGAGAAGCTAGCTTATGAGAAGACGTTCAGTCGGTCACTGGTTGAGTCGAGTCTTGAGAGGCATAAAGAGTTACCTGGAACACACATACACACATTCATACACTTACTTGTATTTATTTGTATTGTTTATAATTGCTGACATTGTACCAGATGGTACAAAGAGCCATTAAGATATATGTGCCTTCAGCACAATAATATTGTTTATGAGAGAAGTGTAGGAGCTAACCTCCTAATTAATATCTTCAGTATATTTATATTTAATTTGATTTAATTTGATACCCTAGATATTCTAACTTTGTTAATAAACATTTTAAATATATTTCTTTGGTTAGTATCCTCTCAGTTGAGATCCTATGATGATATTGGTAATATGTCGGATAACTGGACCAGGATACTGACTTTGTTCAAAAGCCCAGTAACAGGCTGGATGCTAGAAGGGCATTCCTTTCTGGTGTTCACTGGAGATGTCTATTATAATAGATATCGCGTCATTTTGTAACACACTGTACTTATCTTTGTGTTGGAACATCTATCTGCAGCTGTGTTTCAGACAAATCCCCGAAGCGATCCAGTGTTCTACCACCATGGAGCTGTTAGAATAAATTGTAAATATAAGTTAATTGCCCCAGAGGAGCGTATACCCATATATTCAATATTCATTTCAGAATTACTGAACAACTTGCTGGGGTGGACTTAAAAGTCCGTGCATAACCGCCATCTAATAGGACAGTTTCAAACCTCTTGTGACTACAAGAACTGCGCAGTCCCCCTGTGTCAAAGAAATTCAAAACCTACCTTGCTCGTTGTAACATGAACTATGGTGTTGGTGGCACCATGCGCAGGGAAATGCTGTCTTGCTTGAAGATCACTGATGAATGTCACACGTCTTGTTAAACTTGTTTACGTTCTTCAATGTTTGTCTATTAACAGTAATAAGAAGCTGCGCACACTTCTCTGTAATGTACCACTATTTTGTATTGTCACTTTTCACTAAAACGCTCTGGAACAGAGTTCTTATCTGTTAACCCGGCGTTAGTGGAGATTGATAAGGGTCGGAGGCACACTTTAAAAGTCCCTTTGTTAGGTCACTGCACGCCACAATAGTTCCCATCTCTTTGGGTTCTTAAGGCAATCTGATCTGCTCCACCCTCGCTGGCCCCTGTTTGCCCTATATTGCTGACCTAAGCACTATTTCCCTACTTGCTTAATGCTGCAACAATTTGCAATTCAAATGCTTGTGTTCTTTAAATATTTCGATCACTGAGAGCACATGATTGTACTTCAAGTGTAGAAAAGGCTGAAGGGGGCTGAAAGGGCCGATACCCCCCCTCTCTTGGAGAATTTTCTCCACACTGACAATTGTAATATTATACATGTTACAGTCTGACACTTGTAATTTTATACATGTTACAGTCTGACACTTGTAATTTTATACATGTTACAGTCTGACACTTGTAATATTATACATGTTACAGTCTGACACTTGTAATATTATACATGTTACAGTCTGTCATTTGTAATATTATACATGTTACAGACTGTCATTTGTAATATACATGTTACAGTCTGTCACTTGTAATATTATACATGTTACAGTCTGACACTTGTAATATTATACATGTTACAGTCTGTCATTTGTAATATTATACATGTTACAGTCTGTCACTTGTAATATT
>WNWK01048575.1:0-13505 GCA_009830355.1 Cherax destructor | reverse complement strand
GTTTGGGTATTTTCGTATGTATTTATGGTTTTATTCTTTTTTGTTTATTTGGTAAAAAAAACATACTAAAAAAATAAAATGTTTTTGATTAGTTTCATGATGAAAATGACCTTGAAATTTAGCTCAAATTAGCAGAAATGTTAAATTTTTCCCCAATGTTAAGGGGAAAAAAATCAACGCGCCCAATAAAATGAACTGATGGGTTAAAATTTTTTTCACAAGTGCATGATTTATTTATACCTTTTTTAAATAATGTAATAGTTGCATAACAGCAAATCTTCTACTTTTTGTGTGAATAAAAATCAAAATAGAAAGCAAATAATATAAGGTGGCAAAACGGACTAATGAACAGATAACATCTTATTTTAGTGCCAGGAATGTCGGTTGTTTATTTGGCCCCTTTTTTAAATTGACAATTTTTTTATTTTGCATGAAATTGGAAATTCCCAATTTCACCACTTTATTGGGTAGTTGAAATCGGTAAATTGATGGTTTCTTGTCCAATCGAAGGGCAAAGGGAGTTCTAAAGAAATAGCTATGAGTTTTGACTGGAACAAGGGAAATTTGGGCCCAAAATGGGGCTAAAGTGGGCAAAAGCATGCGTATATATCCCCGAGATCACTAACCGAGGCGTAATTCCCCTTTTTCCATCAAGTTTCATATTTTTATTTCACCTCGGAAAGATTCTCCATCATTTCATAAAAAAAAATAATTTTTTTTTTAAAAATTTTTTTGAAACGGGAGACACCTCAGGATTGGGGGTTGCCGCGGGTTGCGATAGAAAAGGGTAAAACAAGAAATTCCTCCAATGTTGTTTTGGGGGATAGGGCCTTTTACAACCCACTTTTATCTTTTCCACCCCAACCCTCCCACATATCTTTCCAAGGTAAATATGTTTTAGTACACTATAAAACCAGTTTATTTCTTTCTTTTATTTGTTTTTTTTTAATTTTTATTTATAAATACATTGTTTTATGTTTTTTAAAATAGGATTTACAGTTAGCCTCACAAACACTCCATTTTTTTTTATAATAAGACCTCAGAAGGGGGAAACATGGGAAGATATGGTAAGAGTGGGGCGGGAAACCCCCACCACTACATAATGACATTTTTTTCATTCTAGAGATATATCATGTTTCTATTTATTTATATTGTTTATTATTCATATTAGATCAATAGTAATAGATAAAAAGCCTAGAGTTGATATTGGTTTTATTGGTAAATGGACCCCCCAGTTTCGAGCACCTCGGGGGAAAAGTAAACTATTTAAATATAATATTGTAAGTGCTTATGTAATGTATTTTTTGGGGGCTGATATGGATTAACCTACTTGACATTATTCCTTAAGGGGGAAAATTGTTTTTAATGGCATTTTGGGAGGCTTTGGGGAAAGAATTATGCTTTATGGGGGCCACTGATTTTTTTTCCCGCCTCAGAGCAGGAATTCCCGGAAGAATTAATGGCATTCAAATTTAAATTTTTATAAGGAAAATTGATTTGATATACCAGAAATTGAGTTTTGGTAGGTCACGGAACGGATTAAACTCGTAAGTCTAGGTTCCATTGGGATATTAAAAGTTAATAAATCAATTTCCCCTACCTCAAAATACAGTGGACCTCCTTTGAAAATTCTTCATTCCAGAATGCTGTTAATGCTGTTACCAAACAAATTTATTCCCATAAGGTATGATGAAAATTTGATTTACAGTGGACCCCCATTTTATAAAACTTCCTCCTGAATCTGCCAAACGCCATTTCCAAGAATTTTCCAAGGAAAATGTCAGAGGGGTTGCTATTTTAAACCCCCAAAAACACTTCCACAAGATTAAAAATTTTTACTTACAATTTTTACGATTTCGGTTACGAAACTCGGGGTCCACTGTATAAAAAAACTTACAATAAAAACACATTGGGATTTTGGGTTTTTAAATAGGGGGCCACTGCCCTTTTTTCACTGTTACCCCCTTGTCAAAACCCTTACATAATTGCTCAAAGAACAATAATTTCTCAAACTTTAAATTTGCAAATTGAAATTTTAAACTCATAAAAGTTAAAACCAGTTATAAATTTGAAACCCTTATCAACTTTTTTTAAATTCCAAATAAAATAATCCATTATCTTGTACTCTTGTATCTTTTTTAACCACAATAACCATATAAACTTTTTTGCAATCAAAAAATTGATTTAATTTTTTTTATCGTTTAAAAAATTGCATTACACAAATAATAAATTGATTATGTTGATCTTTTTGAAACTGTAATGTTTAAAATTTGAAAAACTTTTATGCTTAAAAAATTGTTATGTTAAAATTATGTTCAAATTTCATTGCTTAAATATCAATTATACTTACACAGTGGACCTGGTTTTTGAAAATTTTTTCCAAAGTGTTAGGTGTTCCCAAAAACAAATTTGTTCAAAGTAAAAAATTGTTAATTAGGCAGACCCCAAAAAATAATTTAAAAAAAGCTCTTACAAAAATACACTTCATAATTTTAGTTTGGGGTGAAAAAACTGAGGGTCCACTGTCAGTGGCCCCCCGGGTTTTTCGAAAATATTTTCCCAGAATGCCTCAATGCCATTCCGGAAAAAATTTTTTCCTTAAAAAATAATGTCACGAGGTTGTCTATTTCAGACCCCCAAAATAATTGCAACAGCACTTAAAAAAATAACTTTAAATGTTAATTTGGAGATGCAAAAACAGGTAATGTATTGTAAATTTTTACTAAAATTTTTTACCATTTACTATTTAGCAATTAATTTAAGTAAATTTTAAGTTTGCCCATAATGCTCACATACAAGGGGGTTTTGGTATGTAACCCCCTTACTACAACCCTTTTTAAATTTTTAGTCACAATAAACATTTTTATTTTTATTATTAATATTTCCAAACATTGTGGGACCTGGGCAAAACAGGCAAAAATCATTTCTTGTTTATAAATGCATTTTTTTTTATTTAAAAAACCCCTAACAAAAAATTGGGGGGGTTTTGGGGGTGGAAAAGGATTAATGGGATTTCAATTAATTTCAATGAGGAAAATTTATTTGAAAAGAGCAATTGAGTCGAGTTTGGGTCACAGAATGGAATAAACTCGAAAGTCAAGGTCCACTCGTATATAGGTGTGAAGCTTGAGTTATAAATGCTGCAGCGGGGGCGGCTGGAGGCAGTGGAGATGTCCTTTCAAAGGACAATGTGGGTTAAATATTAGAGAATTCGTGTGGGAAATTGAGGAGGTGTGGAGTTACTAAAAGTATTAGTCAGGGGGCTGAAGGGGGGGTTGTTGGGGTGGTTTGGTCATTTAGAGAATGGAACAAAGTAGAAGGCGGAGAGTTTTTAAAAACTGTAGGGGAAGGAAGACGGGGTGGGGTCATCCAAAAGGTTGGAGGGGGGGTAAATGGGGTTTGTGGGTGGGGGGCTTGGACTTCCAGCAAGCATGCATGAGTGTGTTGATAGGGGGAATGGAGAAATATTTTTGGGACCTGTGGGGTTTTGGGGTTGTGAGTAGGGTAATATTTTGTTAAGGGATTCAGGAACGTTTTGGACTTAGAGCCCGGGAAATGGGAAATACAATGTTGCACTTTAAAGGGGGGGTTTGGGATATTTGCAGTTTGGAGAGATTTTCCCTAAACTGTCTTTCTAAACCCCTTTGCAAAACAGTGATTTTTAGAGTGATGGTAAAAGTGTTGAATGATGATGAAAGTTTTCTTTTTTTGGGTCACCCCCCTCGGAGGGAAACATTAGCGTTTTAAAAAAAAATTGAAATGTCTGTATTGGAAACTATTAACCCAAGGGCCCTTTCCCGTATGTAATTTGGTTCCCATGATACATCTGTCCTGTCCTTTTTAGCTCCCTTGGAGACTTGCGCTTTTATCATTTCTGAGTTTTTTTACATTCATAAGATTGGCCTTAGATTTTCAGAATCTAAAATTTTTTCTGAATGTAAAAGCTGTTTTTTTCAGTTTTGGAATTCTCAGAAAGGTCAACATTATAGTATTACTTTTGATTTTTTTAAAAAAAAAATTATAATTTAATAACATTCAGAAGTTATGACAAAGAAGAATGAATGAAATCCTGGGTCATCCCCCCGTAGGTTTTAACAAATTAACAGATGAGGCATTACTGACCAGGAAATATAGTAGATATTATAGACTCCCCCCTTGGGGAGATAACTGGAACGGGTTCTGGAGGCCATAGGGGTTTCTGGCGGGAAAATCTTTTTAAAAACCGTCAAAGTTTTCGGCCCATGCTACACCCTTGTCGTGTGGGTAAGAGAGATATAACTATGGGTACGAAACTCAGGATGGATGGGGAGAGAAAATTTTGGAGAGGGGAAAGAACCCGCACCTCCTGTCTGTTTGTAGGTCTACGAGTGACATGATGCCCGGGGGGGCCCCTTCACATGAGTGGGTATTGTGACGCCACCAAAGGCCCGGGTTTGTAAAACTAAGATGATTCTGATACACTACACAAGTGTATTTATGATATAAAACACTTGTGTGTATTCATCATGATTTTTTAAAGATACTTGTATGCTAATTCCCAAAAATTTTTTTTAAATTTCTTCAGTGTTTCCCTACATATTTTTTTTAAATATTTTATTCTAAAAAAACAAAAAAGGAATTTAATGACAGATTTTAATAAATAAGTTTAAAAAGAAAAAAAAAAAGAATACAAAACATACTGTCTTCTTTTAATTTCTGGGTGGTGAGTATACAAACCCCCAAAAATATTCATATTAAAAAAAAAAATTTTTTTTAATCAGCCCCCAATTTTATTGAATTTTTATTTTAGTTTAAATTGTGTATTATGAACGAAGTGGGGTTGTGATTTTAATATTTAACTGATGGCCAGTACTATAGTGCATAATACTAAAACTTTGAGTTTAGCCTTTAAACCCTTTTGGAAAAAAGTTTATCCATCACATTCTTTTTTCATAAGTTACTATTACAGTATATAAGGATTATTCTTTACTGAGATGTATTTACAAATGCAACCCATCGTTCATCTTGATTGATACATTGGGATATTTAGAAATTTTTTGGATTTTTTTTTTGATATTTTCTGAAAAGTTGTGTCATTTTAGTTTTGTGTTCCACTTTTTAGATTTTATATATTTTTTTTTCCAAATAGGTTCAGATTACAATGAGAATCATATTGAGTATTTTATTATTCTTCATGTTCACACTTATTAATGTTGGCTCAAGAAAAACTTTTTTGTTATAGTATCTAAAAAATGACATTTAATAATATTTTGTAAAATTTAATTATTGCAACAGCATTTCATCACAATATTTGAAATTAAAATTAAAAACATATAAATAACATGCTATGTTAATCTAATTTTAATTTAAACAAAACGGGAAAATGGTGTTCCAGTGTGTGACGAAGGCACAAAAGACCCCCTTGGGGTAGGGAAGACAAAACCGCCCATTGCCTCCGGGGAACTACTGATATTCGTGGTCGCCTAACTATGCCAATATACAGGTAACTTAATGATTTGATCATAAAAAATAAGAGGTATCTATATATTTAAAAATTGTATATAAAGTACAAAAACCCCCTGGTTTACAATGATATCAGGGTGTTTGTATGAGAAGGGTATGTTAATCTGACGATTGTAAAAGGGATCCCTATGTACAATCAAGAACAATTGAAGGAGAATTTCACCAATCAGACTTCATCAACCTAATATGATAAATTGATAAACCATAAAGACAAAAATGTCCCTTTTAGTAAAAATCATGATTTGCATATGTGTCTTAATTATACCCGTCTGCCTGTTTTTAACTTGCAGAATAATAGACAATCTCATATACATACATGCAAACACTTGTTTACCCTCAAATTTATCACCCCCAACAATCGTTTAAAATTTTGTATGATGTCACCATGGTGGAAAGATGAACTATTTTAGATTAAGAATAAAGAAACCCTTTTTTGGAGAAAAAGACAAAGTGTTAGTGAAGAATTGTTTGATAAATATTTTGACGCATTATTAAAAATCACCTTTTTTTTTCATTAATGACCTATGGAATAGAAAACAAAAACAAACCATATATTGTATTTTGTAAGCTTTTTTATGGTACTAACCAAAAAAAAAAAAAAAAAATGAAATTTTAAAAAACATTTTTTTCAGAAAGGGTACACTTTTTTAAGTTTTTGTTTGGGAAACTATCATAAATATTTAGTTTATAATTTTTTTTTCAACAAGTCGGCCGTCTCCCACCGAGGCAGGGGGCCCAAAAGAAAAAAAATCCCCAAAAAAAAAAATATTTCATCATCATTCAACATTTTCCCACACTCATACATAATCATGTCTTTGCAGAGGCGCTCAGATACGACAGCTGAGAATAGTCCCTCCCAGCTGTCCTATCCCAGCCCCCTTTTAAAGTGCAGGCATTGTACTTCCATTTAAACCAATCCAACTAAATAAATTAACTTTTTTCCCCCAACCCTTCACAAAATGTTCCCTTCCCCCCAACAATAGTTTAGCATATTTCATTGGATCATGTGTTTGCGAATTTCAGGATTGTTTTTATATACAAATATAGAAATCTTATTTTCTATAAAATGTTGCATTGGTTTCAGGTAGAACACTCTGGTACATTTTGTGAAGCAAAAGGTGTATTAACAACTCCAGGAAAAAGGGAAATCTGTATATCCCCAGGTTACCCATGAAAGTCTTTGTCCCCTTTTACTTTGGATTGATTGTATTAATATTTTTTAAACGAAGTATGTAATTTTACCGATCCAATGTGTTAAAGCTTTCAAAATTTGAATATTATCAAATTTTTTAAAATACTTTTTAAATTTACTGTAGGGCCCCATTTTGTCAAAAGTGTTCTTGGGGTGTTTTTGCTTGAACCCTTTTCCATCTAATTACATTTTTTAAATAAGAAAATTATAATATTTTTTTAAGTTTTTACCAAAAAAATTAAACATTATTAAATTAATATATACAATTTTATTTGGGTGTCAACTTTCTGCTTGGACATTCCTCCCTCCACCTTGTGGCCTCCGAAGCCATTGGGGCATAAAAAGGGAACTAAAAACCCAAAATCAAGGGGGTAGTAACCCCTTCTCCTGTATAAATTACTAAATTTAAAAAAAAAAACCCTTTTTTTTTTGTTTTTAGGGCACCCACCTTGGGGGATATGGGCCCCTTGCAAAAAAAAAAAAAAAAAAAAATATATATATATATATATATATATATATATATATATATATATATATATATATATATATATATACAACTACTAATTTATATCATATACAGTGGACCCCCCGGGTTACGTCATTATTTCGTTCCAGAATGCTGTTCAATGCCAAAAACAAATTTTCCATAAATAATGTTTTATTAGTCCTTTTTGACCCCCCAAAATACACTTACAAAAGACTTACAAAAATACACTTACAAAATTGTTCGGTTTGGGCAGACAATCCGGGGGTCCACTGTCCCTTTAAAAGATAAAATTTAAAACCAGAAAATGCTCTTAAGATCCCTTTTTTGTGTGTCCCTTTAAATTATGCAAATTTTTGTTCCCTAATTGTAAACATGATATTGATGATTTTATATTAAAAAGCACAATGACCTTCTCTTTCCCTATCCCTGCTGCACGGATTTAGTAAACTCCCCAAAATCCATGTTTGGAAAGCACAACCCCAATTGGGGCTTCCAGTAAACCTTCCATCATCCTCCTTCTCTTTTTATGTTTCTTCAAATATCAGCAGCACATCTTTTCCCCAAAAAGCCTTTTTCCCCCTTCAAATTTTTACTCCCTTTATCCCATGCACTATCAGCCCCTCTTTCCCCCCTTTTCCCAAATCGTCACGATCACCTTAGCAATAAACTCTGACTACACCCAAGGATACCAAACAAAAGTTTTCCAAACAGCAAAAAGGGTCATAGTTTTTACCGAATGGGGGCCCTTTTTAAGTTTGTGCCTCCATATCTTATTTTCAGGTACCTAGATAATTAAATATACTGCATAATTTAACATTTTAAATTATCTCAAAATGAATAACAAAAAATTTTTTTCCCACTAATTAGTTCTTTATGAGGAAAATTAATTATTAGGAACTGTTGTAGAATTTATTGGTATTTTTAAATCATCACACAACTAAAGAGTGTAATTGCTAATTTTGAGAAATGATCAAGAGACATTATTATATTCAGGGGGAAGCACTGAACTCATAGGGGTCATTAAACACTGGGGAATTTGGGGAAAGAATTTTTGATCCAAGGAAGGTCAGGGTAGGTTGAATTCCATGGATCAAACCCTTCTCCTTCATCAAGGGGGCCCCATGGTTCAAAGTGCTGTTAACATGGAACAGTTGAAATAAAAAAAATAAATTTTTTCCTGAATTAAATATATCAGTTTCCTTTTGATATAGCTTAATCAAATGTAATTTTCCCTTTTTTGAAAAGCTTAGCTTGTGATGTTACATATTTTTTAATTTTATTTTTTTTTTTTGTATATTATTTACCTAAACTTTTTTTTTTGGTACATTATATCTTTAAAATCCATTGTTATCTGTTTGTATATGTGATGATGGGCAGATTTTATAAGTGTGGTTCATAATTGGCTATGGGGGGGGCAAAAAAGGGGGAAAAAAAGTTTCTGCTCATTTCACTGAGCTTGGCACTCAGATTTTTTTAAGGGTATTTTACCTCAACCCTAAGGTCTTAGTATTCTAAGCTTCCCTATACTTGTTCATAATATCTACTTTTTATGAATATCTTCATTACAATGTTAACTTAGTGAAGGTTTGGGGTCTACTATTCATCCCGTGTTTGTGTGTGTAAAAAAAGAAACAGTGGACCCCCCCTTTCGATGGTCCCCCAAAAACACCCTTTTTTGTAAGTTGATTTTTTAAAATGTTTTTTAAGTTAATTTTTGGGGGGCTAAAGGACTAGTCTATTTTACATCATTTCTTATGGAGATAAATTTTTGGGAATGGCACTTGAACAGCATTCTGGAATGAAAAAAAACAATCGGGGGACCACTGTATTGTGATAAAATTTTCCAAGAAAGTTCTGCCAACTGATCTTCACAGATTTTTTTGATAAAAACCCACCACACTACTGTGGTTATTTCAGTTTTCTCAAAACATTTAGATCAAATTTTAATATATAATAGTGTGTTTTTTTGCCCCCCCAAAAAAAAATTTTAGATAAAAAGAAAATAGTTAGACATGGTATAAAAAATTACTTTTAAATGTTATTAAAAATATAAAAAATTAAAAATGTCATTGTGTTTCACAGGAAAAGGGAAACATAATATCCATATATAAGCCCTCAAAGAAATGAAAATATATATCAGTTTTAATAATGGCCCCCCCGGTTGCAAAATTGCCGAATTTTTTTCAAAAGGCCGACCGGGAAAATTTTTTCCCCAAAAGGGATGAATTAAATTAGATTATCCGTTCAGCCCCCAAAAAATCCCTTACAAAACACTTAAAAAAATACATTCTATTTGTTGGTTGGGAGCTGCCAAATCCGGGGTCCACTGTACATATTTATGCCCATGCACTGCGGGAAAGACAGCCAAAAAGGGTTTTGGTAAAGGTTTCCCTTCTGTGGATCACCCTGTCATGGTGGCAGAAGCCTTTGTCATGTGGATCACATTCTCGGGGAACACAGTGAAGAAAATTAGCCTTACAGTTATGTATATTAGAATGGTTGTACTTCATCTGTGGAACGACTTAGTCATGTTAAAGCAGGTCAGGTTAAGAAGGGAACCGGGGTAAATATATGTCCCCTAAACTTTATTAATTTTATTAATAATGAATGCCCCAGCAAAAAATTTTAGAATTATGTTTGTATAATCAGCAAGGTTTATCAGCTTGATGATTATTTTTAAATTTTAAAATAATTGGCAAGTAGCAGTTTTCAAGAAGTAAAATCTTTTGGGGGTTTCAAAATTACATTAATAAAAAACATTAGAATGCTCCCGATCAATATTATTTTTTTTTTTAACTTTTAATCTTTTCATTTATGTTGGTATATATTTTTAAATATAACGTTGATATTCTGTCTTTATTCAAAAGTTTTATATCAGTTTTTTTTTTAAAAATCTAGATAAAAAAAAGAAAACCCTGAAAAATTTTGATTTTTGTAAGATTTTTTAAAAAGAAAAAATTTTTTTGAAGGATGAACTGGATAACTTGATATTCTTCTTTAAAATTTTTAATGTTTTTTTTTTAAAAATCTAGATAAAAAAAATGTAAACTTCCTGAGAAAATGTTGAGGGCATACTTGTAAGATTCTTTATAAAATGCAAAAAATTTTTTAAGGATGAACGGGAAAAAATGATCTAAATTAAAAAATGCAAATATCATGGTATTAGGCTGGGCTCTAATGTTCTTCGTTCATGCAAATTTTTTAAATTTTTGATTTTTAAAAAATAGAAAATTTTTACATACAAATCTGTGGTTGAAAAAATTATATCAAGAAAATATAAAAGAAAAAAAATTACATTTAAAAAAAATTCACACTTTTAAATATTAATTTTTTTTAAGGAATAATTCTACCATTTTATTGTTTAACTGGGGATTTTTTTTTTTAACGGCTTTTTTTTCTTTTTGTTTTCTTTCCCCTTCTGGTGAGAAAAGCATCATAATGAATTACATTAAAAAATTTTTAAAGGGGTGTAAATGAAGATTTTTTTGGGATATTTAATTTGGGGGGTTAGCCACCCAGGATACCCCAAGAAAGTCAATTTATCAAGGACGTCTGTCTTATTTCCATTTTTCAATCTTTTCCCCCAGGGTACCCACACCAATTGCCTTTTTTATGCATGGGGCAGGAGGGCATGAACTGAAGTTGGAGGGAAGATCCGAGATGAGGAGAGGAAGTGGGTTAGGCAGTTGGTAGGTTGAAAGACAAAAAACAGGGAGCATGGTTTTTTACTGAAATGTGGGAATATAATTTTGGGTTGGTTTTTATTTGTTTAATACATGCATGAAAGGAATACTAAAGAGGTGACAAAATTATATAAGGAAAACTGGGTAAGAGAGAGAGGGGTAAGATTTTTATTGGGAAAAACCCCCTTGAGTATACTTGGTAAAATTTCCAAACAGTTATTATTGAAAGAATTAGAGATAAGAGACAAAGATGATTACACAGGGGCAAAAAGGGTTTAGGAAAAGGGGGCTGTATTAACCAATTATTTACATTGAAACATTACTTAGATAAGGGTAAAAAGCTGTTTGTTGCATTTATGGGTTTAGAAAAGGCATATGATAGGGTGGGTAAGGGCACAATGTAGCAAATGTTGTAAATGTGTGGGTATGGTAGCATATTAAAAGTAGTAAGAGTTTTTATGAGAGAGGAGGCTCAGCTTGGGGTTTTGGGTATGGAGGGGACTTTTTCCCCAGTGAAAATAGGATTTAGGGGTATTTTGATATCACCTTGGTTGTTTAACATTTTTTATAGACGGGATGGAAATGAATTGGGGTTTTGGGGAAGAAATGTGGAATTAAAAGACTAGTAGGTTTCACAGTTGTTTTGCCAATGACATTTTTTTAGAGATTCTGAAGATAATTAAAAAGGTTGTTGGATAAATTTTGAAGGGTATGTGAAACAAGAAAAAGGAAATAGCTAAAAGGAGCGGGGGAGAAAGTTCAGGAAATAAAAGATTAGGTTCAAATTGGAGGAGGGCATGGAAGACATGAGTATATTCAGATACAGTGGACCTCATTTAATTTTTTTTGTTCGAGAATGTGTTAAAATGCCATTAAAAACAAATTTTTCCCCATGGAATAATGTAAAATAGACTAGCCCTTTTTACCCCCCCAAAAATATACTTACAAAAGAATTTAAAAAAATAAACTTACATAAAAGGGCTTTTGGGGGCCATGTAATCAGGGCCACTGTATTTGGAAGAGGCATGTCAGCAGATACATAAAAGATAAGGTGAACTATAGACTAGATGAGGGACAAAAGGTGGTGTGTGTTAAGGGATCCATAGAAAGAAAGTGGCATGGGGCTAATAAATGATGCATCATAGTGGTACCAATACTTTTGATTGTGAATGTTGTGAATGAATGGGGGAATGTTGTGAATGTGAATGCTTTGAATGTTGAGCAAAAAGGGAAGCTAGAAGCAATGAAAATGTCATGTTTGAAGTGTAAAAATTAAAAGATGGTGGGGGGTCATCAAGGGTAAATTCAGGGGGCTGAGGGGGGGGTTCTAAGGTAGGGGGGCATTTGGACAAGATGAGAAAAAAGGGACCAAAAAGGTTTATAAATCTTGGCTGGAATGTAGGAGAGGTAGGGGTCATTTCAAGCAGTGGGTTTAAGACTTTGAGGAGGTGTTGAGAATTCAGCAGGCCTACATGGGGGGGCGTGAATTGAATGGAACAGTGTTTTTAAATGGACATGCTGTTGAAGGGAGAAAATCCTTTTATGGGGGGATTCAGGAAACCAGTTAATCAGACATGAGTCCGGGAGGTGGAAAGAATAGTGCCTGTGGGTGAAGGAGGAGGGGGGGGGATATTGCAGTCAGAAGGTAATCTGGACTGTGATATCATCATAGCCTAACAGTGATTGGGGAATGGTGGTGAATGTTTTATTTTGGGTCATCCGCCTTGGTGAAAATGCCTGTTGAGGTAAAAAATGACAAACACATATATACAGTGGACCTCGGGTTTTGCCAAAATTCTTTCCAGAATGTCTCAAGTGCCCTTACCCAACGAAATTTCCCAGAAATAATGTCACGGTTAGTCTATTTCAGACCCCCAAAAACACTGCAAAAACATTTCGAAAATACACTTACATAAATGTTGAGTTTGGGGATGACCGAAAAAAGAGGGCCACTGTAAAAACATATGTTTGTAAAAATTAGTATATTCACTAAACCCCATGTATTCCAACAGATGTTGTGCCAAAACCCCAACCACCAGCCTGTGGCTTCACAAGGAACATGTATGAATGGTCAGGGATCGATAAAGATAAAGTGTGTGATGGGAAAATTGATTGTAGTGATGCTTCAGATGAAATGGATGCAGTAAGTTTTATTTGTATCAGGATTGTTTAATTTTAGTAGATCAATAAAATATATTTAACCCTTTCAGGTCCAGAGGCCAAATTGTGTCACCGGGTCCCAAAAAAAAAAAAAATTGTTGTTTTTTTTCTTAGAAATGGTAGAGAATATTTTTCTGAAGGTAATAAAAAAAAGTATGAAATTTGATGGAAAATTGCAAAAATTTTTGCAAATTTTGATTTTCAGCGATATTTACGCATCAGCAATTTTGCCGACTTTTACTCCCCTTTTAGGCCAATTACATTATTCCCGTCGACCAAATTCAGCTTTTTGCATATTTTTTATTCTATCAATTTAGCACAAGAAAGATCAACTGTTTGAACTACAAAATAAAATGATTGGGAAAAAGGTAATTTTGAATTTAAAAATTAAAATATTAAAAAAATTTAAAATAGGGTGCAGAATAAACAATGCAGGCATTCCTGGACTAAACTAACATTTCCTCTGTTCATTAGTTACGTT
>WNWK01048574.1:0-13505 GCA_009830355.1 Cherax destructor | reverse complement strand
AATTTTTTAAAAATAATCAGCATGGTTATCACAGCAAGAAAATTTTTTTTTTTCCCAGAACAAACCCCAGAGATTAAGGGGAGGCTCTATCGGGAGGACTTGCAGAACGAGTAGCCATTTAATTTTGGGACTTTAGTTTGGGAGGAGAGGGTATAAAAATGCTTTCCCCAACCTCCTGAATTATGGGGGAAATGGCCCTCCCACCCCCCCCCTTCCACCACACATCACTCCCTCCTTCCCCCCCTCAAAAAAACCCATAATTTTCCCCCTCTAAAGAAACCCCCCGTGTAATCAGAAAACCCCTTTTAAGAAAAGAGAAAAATTTTATGGGGATTGTGAAGAGGAAAGACGGGCCCATCGGCCATAAAGGGAAAGCCAATTTTTAAAAACTTTACTACGTTAATATGTTGACGGGAAAAAGAAAAAGAAGGAAGGGGGTATAAGTTAGTTGGTGGCCCCTCGTGGTGGGGACCTTCGGGGGGGCCTTCGTGGCGGTGGTTGGTAGCAATATTCAAAAGAACAAAAGAACATAAAAGGAGGCCTCACAGGCCTTTTGGGCCCCTTTGGGGCCCAAAACCCGCCCCACTAACAGAATATTTTCCCCAATTTTCAATGCTCCCAAAAATGCTTTGACAATTCTCCCCACCACCAGCCCCACTAAACCAACCCTCTCACTCATGTTTACCAAACCTAAATTTGAAACCCCCGGTCCTATTTAAAACCCCTACTGGGCAGACTTTTCCCACTCATAAACTACCCTTTTCCCAAAACCAATATTTTCCCTATATCCTTTCAAATCAAATTTTCTCTTAACCATTATTCGGGTTCTTTTTGGAGATATCTAAAGTTATTTTTTCCCTTTTTTAAATACCCTTTTTCCATTTTAACCCATCATGTCTCCTCATTTACGTCACGGAATGAATTTGGGGTCTTAAACTTTCTTCTAAGGAAGTTTTAAATCTTGAAATTTAGTCATTCTACCTGAATGTTTTCAACAAATTTATGTCCATTCTGAATATGGAGACCAGAACTGACTGTAATCGGTGAGGCCTTACTAATGATGTATAAAGCTTTAAAATAAACCTCGACTTTTTTAAACTTCTTGATATAAAACCCGTAATCTTTTGTTATTTTCCTTGGCATTGCTGTTTTGGGTTTAAGGTTGCGCTTTCCATCACCCCCCAAATCCCTTTTCAACCATGGCTAAATTTCGTTTTTCTTTTAAGTGCTTGGGGATGGAACTCCGACCAAACCTTTCATTTTTCCATTGAACTGATCGCCCCTTTTCAAAATTGTTTTCAAATCTTCCAAGTTCTATGATCTTGTTTGAATCAATTTCCTACCTATCTTGTGTTTTGCGTTTTATATCACTAAAATTTCCTATAAAGGGTCATTATATATATTATAAATAACAATGGGCCTAAGACTGACCCCTTGGAACACCACTTGCAAGTCCCCATTCGGTTTAACGCCCCCATTCGGTTTAAAACCCCATTTATATCCCTTTTTTTATTTATTTTTTGTTGCAAAATTTATTTTAAAAAAATATTCGAAAAAAAAGGTAAACTGGTTTGGGAAAGAATTGGATATGGAAAAAATTAAGCGTCCTGAAGCTAAACCTTGTATTTTTTAAAATGGTTAGAAAAACATGAGTGGGGGGAGTTAACCTGACCTTTTTGGTGGGTCTGATGCAGTGTTCATTCCTTCAGTGTGTGACTTGAACCTGATTGGGGCCAAAAGGGATTTGTTTTCATGGACATCCTCGGGTCCCCTTTTTCTTTATGTTCTTTTTTCCCTTTCCCAATCGGGAAGTTTTCAAAAATTTTTACATCCGTCAGACCTAAATTCAGGGATCGATACAAGGAACTTAACACTTGTTCAAATTTTGGACAAAATACCACTAGTTAACCCTTCTCCGGCCATATCTTACTTTTTCAAGACGAGGGCCCTGATTCAGGCTGAGGGACGGGTTCCTCAAACTCCTTCCCCCACCCCTTTTTACGGGACTATAAACCACTTGTGGCGAAACTTTTCCAAAAAAGTTCCTATATTTGCATTAATGCCCATTCTTAAATTTTTGGGTTTTAAAAACCCTTATCACAAATATCTGAAAATTCCCACCAAAAGGGGAGGGTTTTTAAAACATCCCGTGGCGTGTAAAATTTGGGGTTGGGTTTTTTTTTTCAATGCGGATGCCCACTTGATCATAATAAACACTCCCGGGATGAATCTAAAAAAATTTCTGTGACCATCTTAACACAAAAAAAACCCAAACTTAACAACAAATTAATTTTTCCTATCCCGAGTTTCCCCACGTGGCGATTGATAAATACCATCCTAAACAAAAAAACTCTCGAAATCATAAAAGCCCTGAATCTGCCCTTTTTTCCTATTATAAAGGTGCCCAATTCACCCCCCCCACATCCAAAAACCACCCAACCTTTTTTTAAACTATAAAAAGTTCTCCCTTTGACGTCCTGGATTTTGTTCCCTCCCAACTCACTGTTTTTTCCCTTTTTTTCTTTGGGCCCGCAGTTGTCAGGGTTTTTATAATATAAATAGTTTGACCCCCCAAGAGACGGAGAAATTTAAAATCAACCCCCATTTTTTAAAGCAAAATTAGCCCAAACCGGAACCTTTGAGGAAACTCACCCCCCCTACCACCCCCAAACCCTCCCCGCACCCCCTTTCCCCCAACTTCTGTCTTTAAGGAGAAAAGGGGAAGGGGTGTTAAGAGTTTTGGGCCAAAAAAATGGAACCATTTTCCTTCCTCTCAAAACCCCGGCGCTCCATTAATGAAAGAAGAAGAACACTTGAATTTGGGGAATCTTTATTGAGGAAACGTTTCGCCAGCCAAAATTTTTAGCCCAATACAAAAACAACGGTGGATTCCTCAAACTCGATATTTTCCCCGTTTTTTTGATTGACAAAAGAAGGCACTGTCAAACTTTTCAAAAAAAATTCTAAAATTTTGGCGTGTTCATTTTTCAACTTTGGGTTTCCCCCTTTATATCACATTGACCCAATAAATGCAATACTTTTAAAATATCATTTCCAAAAACAGTGGGACAGGTGTAGCAGTTCGGCTTTCCCACCACCGTGACCCACCACAAGCCGGGCCCTGTAAATAGTTTAAAAGCAGAAACTTTTTCAGCCCCCTTTTTTTTTCTTATTTGCAAAACTGATAATAAAAATTTTAAATTTAGTTAGGAAAGTTCGCGGGACTTAGTCATCATGCCCGTTGGGGATTTTGGTCATCGCCCGGGGCCCTTTTTGGCCCACCCCTTTAAAATTGGGTTTTTTCTCCGGTGTAAATCGACGGCTGCAACCCTTCCCAAAATTCCTGGAATTAACCCCAAAAGTGAAAAAGTTATGAAGCTTGGAAAAGGACAAAGGTGCCCGAGACGGTACAGCCTAGGAGGTCAGAGGCTAAAAACCCCGAAAGGATTTTGGGGGTAGATCATCCCAGCACATCTCCGAGGCGCACATAAACCAAATAACTGCCCCAATACGGGTGCTGGAAACCTAAGAATAGCGTTTCGACATCAAAGAAGGAATCTTTCCCGACATTTCCCCGTGACTCAGACCCAAATTGATTATGCGCAAGATGGAACCCCACCTGGTCAAACCGTCAGAAATTAGAAAAGTGCAAAGGGTTAAGGGGAAATCAACAAACACTGGGAAAACAGGAGAATAGGAGGGCAGTAACATAAAAAATTTGGGAGGAATTATAAAAGATAAGCACAGAATGTTTGGATGTGACAGACAAAAGGGGCCATCTCTACTACATGGATGTTTGAAAATATTTCTTCAGCGTCGGTTGTCAGAAAAATTTCAACTGGAGTGAAGTGGGGGGCGGATCCCATGCTTTAAGGCAGGGGGAGGGCCTAGTGGGGCCAGTGAAAAGGCAGGGGGAGGAGCTATGTCATGGGAAATAAATGGGATAAAACACAATGGAAAAAAAAAAATAAGCAGTTTTATCCTTATTGAACCCCCCCAAAACATTTAAAGTCACAAACAGATCGGTGTTTGATTTCCCCCTTTTTGAAAAAATTTTAAAAAAAGGAAAACATTTTCTTTATTTTTATTTTCCCCTATGAAACGATCCCCCGCAAGACAATTTGGGAGTACACACACGTTTTTACTGCATTAAAGTAGTTATGACAATACACTATTAATCTTCATTATTAATATCTGCATGTTCCACTGTACTGAATTCTAAATTTTCATTAACTTCCCATTACTTTCTTAGAACATTATATTACGACTATAACTATCTTGATCTTCGTTTCACTTTTTTTTAATAATTTTTCCTCTAATTCAGCGGGCCAATAACCCAAAATCATTCTTTTTTATCAGCCAAATGTTTTTGAGAAGCTATCATAGGGGTTTTTAATTATACGAAACGGAGAAAAGACAACGTACACTGGCCCCACCCCTGATACCCAACCCATTATCTTACCCTTTTATCACAGACTCCTTCAGGGAAAGGGGTCTTCAGGGGAAAAACAAGGGGCCTTTCAAAAGCTCTGCTCCCTGGGGCAACCCTTCCATGAAAAATAACACAACACTCACCCCGGCAGATGACAGCAGAGGGGGAGGGGGGAAGGGGCACGAGCACGCCGAAGTTTGGGGCGTCAAAAACCTTCCCCCTCTGGGACAAGGACCGACCCCCGAGGGTAGTGAATGTTCCTCCCTTCCCCATCTCCTCCCCCCCCCACCCCTCCCCGTCATTGCCATTTCCCAAACCCTAAAAAAACAACTATGACCAGACATTCCTCAAGCCTTGGCAACCTCTTTAGCATCCCCGCCACAAAAGGCGTCACCTACCCTGACTGGGAAGGGTTCAAAAAACAACAATTATCAAGGGGAACCCCGTGCTCCTGGTGACGTAAAGTTTTTCAATCAGGTGACAAAAAGGGGTTTTTTCAATCAACTTTGGGGCCCAAAATTTGACAGTCGGTCATGAGTTCGCTTTGTCACTCTGACGAATATCACCCACAAAAAACCATTGACATTTGCCCCCCACCCCCTTTTCACACCCCCCCATCAGTCCCCCCACGTCCCCCACCCATCAAAACATACCCCCCCACACCCTCACCCAAATACCCTCAGGTAGCAGTAAATAGATACTTGGGTGTTGAACACCAAAAGCAGGGCCCCCTTCATAGAAGTAAACATAGGACCCACATGTTAACCTCTCCTCAAATTACATAAGGGGGAAACAAGCAGGCTTACTGGCCCATACTAGGCAGGCCTTTTTTGAACTTAAACCATAATAAAATTTTCCCAAACCCCCTGGGGTTTTTTCCATTTTCATATTCAGGCTGTTGCTGTTGCGGCCCCTCCCAATGCCATAATTGATTATCCCATGGGGAGGTAAAATTTGTTCCGGAATTTTGATATCTGCTCAAAATTTTAAAAAATGGGGGCTTATCACTATCCACGGATGTTGACGGGGGGTTTTTTTCCCCCCCCTTCCCGAGTTTATTTTACACGTCCCCCCATATATCTCCTGGTAGGTTGTTATTTTTGGGGAGATTTGGAACTTGACCATCCAAATTTTACATTTTTTTATCAGTTATCAAATGTTCTGACACTATTGGGAGTAAATGATCTTTTACCCAGCTCTGTTGTTCTCCTCTGGGCTCAGGCAATATTAATATAAGTAGTTTGAAAACTGTTTCGGTCTTTGTTGTGGAAAAAATTTCCCAAAAAGCCCTTAGTCCGGGGGGGTAAATAGTGGAAGATGAGAAAGTTTGAGGGTTTTAGTCCCAGCCTTTTATAAAATGATTTGGATAGTACCACCACTGATACGTCTTGTTTTGAAAGTTCTCATTATTCACTGGTTATTCCCCACGGACGAAAAGGGGAGCGTTAGGGAGCCACGGGGGCCGGGGGAGAGTGTGGGGTAACTACATTGCCATGGGAGGGAAAAGGGTTTACGCATGGTCATAAGCACCAAGGGGGCCCGTTATTTGGACGTTGTCACTCCCAACCATAAATTCCTCCCCCCTCCCATGCGTAAGCTTGCACCACCACCGAATTACATATGCAAAAACACACGAATCGTCACACAAGCACAATTTTAAACCAATGAATAAGAATTTTCAATTATTGAGCAGGGATTAGTAAAAAACCCAGAGAGGAAACAGTTAGTTTTTCCTTCATATTCTTTGGTTCAATAAAAATCAAGCAGGAAGGGGACGAAGATACGCAGGCAGACATGGTGACAGCACGCTCCCCACCCCCACCCCAGATCAGCATCCCCTTCCCTTGTTCCAATGATGAAATAACATCTTTCAAGGTAAACAACACTTTTCTCGTGGGTTCCCAGGGGGGCCAACCGGCCCCCCCCCACAGCGTGGGCGTGCCTATAGCACAGGACTTGAGTGGGCTGTGACCATGTTGAGGGTGGACAGTGTCATTAGTCCAGGGGGGGAAGGGCAGAGGGGTGGGGGGGATCGTCGCAAAATCCCTTTGGGGGGCTGAGGGTGGAAAGTTTAGGACAAGTCAGTGTCAAACTTCAGAATTTAGGCGGCCACTCACCATAGCATACCTTTAAAACAAACCCAAACGGTATTTTGGTACAGAGGACTTTTTCCATAACTTCATCGCTTAATTAATTATGAATGAGAAGGGTTGGATCCCAACATACTTCTGCAGTGCCCTCAGTTCTTGTATCCTTGATATACCTTTTTTTGTCTTTTTGTTTCTCTAGGGGATCCCCCCCCGAATCTTGGAATTTTACCTCCCTTGACAATTTTTAAGACCTTTCTCATCTTCAGACCATAAGTGAACTCTTCCCCAGGGAGGGACCCCACCCCCAAACTATTTTCCAAGGTTATGGACTGTTACATCATCTTTCCTCGCCACTGTTTCCCCCCCCAAAATGCAATTCTCCTCTGTATCTGCATGAACCCAAACTGCGGGGAGAAACGTTAAAAAAATAATGTAACATTACCCACAAGATGAAGCATTAGACACATGTGCAACCCCTCACCAACCCCAAAATTGGGGGACTGATTACTTCGTTTTTTGTATATAGTTCTGGTCTTCCCCATTATATCCTCAATTTTTATTGAAAAAGCCACTGGGGCAAAATTTCCAAATAAAAACCCAGTTTAAGTTTTAATTTTCATTTCCCACATATGTGCTCATTTCAGCTTGTCGGTATTTTTTGATTTTCAAATATCAATTTAGAGACAGTAGTGGGTGTGCCTACCCAATATAAACACCTTTTTTTGGGTTAACAAGGTTTTAAAACATTTTCTCTCTGGGTCAGAGAGGCTGCTGCTGCTGCTGCTGGTTTATAAGGGAATTTAGTGCTTAACATAATGTACCAGGGGGAAACTAGATGGCCCCCAGGTGGTGGTGGGGGGGGCGGAGGTGAGTGATGGTAGTTTGTGGTTATAGTGGTTTGGTTTGGTGGTGGTGTAGTAGGTAGTGGCTGTTGGTATAGTAGTCCCTTGTGGTGGTAGTATGGCTGTGGTGGTAGTAGTAGAGTGGCTGTGGTGGTAGGTAGGGGTGGGGGTGGTGGGTCGTGGTGGTAGTAGGATGGTGGAGCAGTGGGGGGTGATGGTAGTTACGGGTTTTGGGGTTTTGGTGGTGGGGGTACTGGTTGTGGTTTTGGTGGTAATGGTACTAGTTGGGTTTTGGTGGTGGTAGTGGTATGGTTGGGGTTTTGGTGGGGTACTGGTTGTGGTTTTGGTAGTGGTACTGGTTTGGGTTTTGGTGGGGGACTGGTTGGGGTTTTAATGGTATTATGGTTGTGGTTTTGGTGGTAAGGGGTACGGGTTGTGGTTTTGGGGGTTTTATTACGGGCTGGGTTTTTGGTGGTGGTGGGTACGGGTTGTTTTTTTTGGGGGTGGTAGGGGTACTGGTTGGGGTTTTTTGGTGGGGGTAGTGGTACTGGTTGTGGTTTTGGGGGTGGTAGTGGTACTAGTTTGGGGTTTTTGGGTGGTGGAGTGGTACTGGTTGGGGTGGTGTAGTGGCAGGGTAGGGGGCGGGGCAGCCCCCGGGGCCCACCATCTCACCCCTCTCACCTATACTCCCCCCTCGTGATTGACAATCCAGGCGTACGTTCACGTTCATAAAAACGTTCTCACACGCACACAATGTCGTATAATACAGTACATCGTATAACATGTAAAGTATATCAGGGGGTTTCCCTGTCACCCTGTATATATTCAAAATTTTAAAATTTAAAACATCTAATGCTGAAAACTTCCAGATGGGGAAAAATGGCAAAAATGACACAAGAGCCAGCGTTCTTCCCTTTTGGGGGGATTGCGTCCCAAAAGGGTCAAAGGGTCACACATGTGGTTGCACCTAAGTTAGAAATCCGTCGTCAATTTTACCCCTAAGTGAGGGTTGAAACCCCTCAAGGTGAAGATGATGGGGGGGAAGGGGGGTGACAAAAGGAGTTGGGGAAAGGGGGTGACGCAGGAGGTGGGGAAAGGGGTTGGAGGAGGAGGTGACCAGGAAGGGGGAGGTTAGATGAAGCGGCTTTACTTGTCACTGGTAGGGGGGATATAGTTAAAAAACCCTTAAGGACGGGGAAAATTAGAACTGGAGAATGATCATGATTTATAAACTAAATTTTTAGATCTTTTTTTGTTAAAAAAAAGTTTAAAGGGAGTTCGGGTTTAAGTAATCTAAAGCCAAACAACCTGGTAAGTTTTTCCAAAAAAATTTTGAAATTTTGGTTTCTTTCGAGAATAAACTAACGGGAGTCCAAAAGTTATTTTTAGCTCTATAATGTTGGTTAGATAATGCTGCACATTTCGGGCCCTTTTGGGCGGATAAAATGCGCAAAAACTACGAGGATACAAAGATGAGCCTATGTTAAAAATCTTTCCTACGAGGATACACTGAAGGCCCTAAATTTTAAACCCCAAAGGGGTGAATTGGGGAGATATGGCGCCTTATAAATGGAAAAAGGGAATGTTAATAATGTACTTTATCTAATCAAAAAGGACTCCAGCAATGGTTTCAATTTGGGAAAAAAATTGTTCGAAAAAATAAGGAAAGCATTTGTTTGGAAATGAGAGGATGAGGGAAAAACTCCCCATACCGTCATTGAAGAGAACCTTTTGTAGTTTTAAAAAAAGGGTTAATAAATACAAGGGGGGGGGGAGATGGACCTGCCCGCATGGGCCAGGGGGTCTTTCTGCTTCTTCTTATGTTCTTTTGTTGATCAAAAACGTAATGGGCGATTGCAAACAAAAATACCACGGGTTACGCCGGTCTGGAGTTCTAACCTTTATGCGGGTTCTATCCCCCCCTGGTATGGGATGTTCATATTTTATTTCTTACATACAATAACAAATTAAAGAAGGAAATGGCAAAGTTTGGATCTTTATTCCCAAACGTTTGCCTACCGACTTCTTCAGTCAGTACAGATGATCCGGCAAAAAAATAAAGACGATGTAACGTCCATCGGGGGCCCGAGCTGATCGCAGCACACCAGTCACACACGAGGTCCGGGGTTCGAATCTCCTCCGGTACGGCTGGAAAACTTGGGGACGTTTTTCCCTAAGACACCTGCTGTCTCTGTTCACCCTTCATTTAAAAGGGGTCCCGGGGGAGTAAACTGGTGGGTCCATCCTGGGACAAAAACTGCCCTAATTTCCCCGAAATCTAAGCATAAAAAGGGGGCTTTCTATATAGTAGTATGTTTATTCACTGGCCTTATACCTTGTACATGTATTTAGTAAAAAAATTTATCCCCCTCGAAGACGTAGTTTTGAGAGGGTATCCTCAGCCGGGGAAAGTTTTGCCCATAGTACACACACACACCCCCCCCCCCCCCTCCAAAAAACATGAGATTCAAAAGTGTTCACATGGAGACAAAAGAGACCCCAAAAAGACGGAGGGGTTTACACCTTTTTGGAACCCTACCCGGGGAAGAATGAAGAGGCTGCAAATGAGCTAGTACCTAAAAGGGAAATGGGATGGTACATCTCCGTGGGGCGGGGGGGGACAGAAGGGGTTTTTGTACCACTAAAAAAATCTTCAAACATCTATAGAAAAGGGCGACTACCGAGGTCAATTGCAAATGTAGTCCCAATTTTTTAAAAAAAGGGGACAGACCCAAGCACTCCCATAGACCAGGGCATTGACATGTTAGTATGCAAAATCATGGAGATCATCAGGAGAAGAGTGGTGGAACACCTAGAAAAGGGAAAGAGCTTTTCAAAAACAGCCCGCACGGTTTAGGGGCGGAAACCTGTGCCCAAAACCCCTGGGGTTCTAGACAGGATGACAGCAGTAAGACAGGGTAAAAGGGGTGGGGAGTTTCATTTTCTTTGGGCTTAAGAAGGCTTTGGTTCCCCACAAGAGACTGGCAAAAACTGGAGGACCAGGCAGGGGTAACAGGGGAAAGGGACTCAAAAATCAGGGAAACCCGTCAGGAAGAAAAAGGAGCGTTCCGTGGCGGCGTCGAGTGGGTACCGGGCAACGAGGCCCCAGGGGTCATCCCGAAACCGGGGTTTTTTCGGGTTTTGTGAACGACAAGCGGGGAATGACTCGAAGTGTCCCTTTTCAGTTTTAAAGTTGAGAAAAATTCAACGGACGGGAACCGGCAGAACTAAAAGGGGATCCAAAGGCTAAATGGTAAATTTGGGTTTCCCATTTCCCCCCAAAGTGAAAAGTCATGAAAGGGGAAGGGGCAAAAAAGACCGCAGACGGAGCAGCCAGGGGCTGAGATCAAACCTCACTAAAGGAAAAAGGATGGGATTTTTGGGGGAGTAAAACCTACACATCCGGGCGCACATAAACCCAAATAACTGCTGCAGCATAGGGGCGCCTAGAAAACCCTACATCAATAAGGAATATGCAACATCATTTTGGAACCCACACCTAGCCACATTAAGGAAACAGAAAAGGGAAAGGGTTTTCAACTAGACTGGTCCCGGGGCTAAAGGGGGTCCCGAGGAGAGGTTAAAAGAAACGCCTGACGACAAAACAGGAGAGATAGGGGGGTATGTAACGACATACAAGTATAGAGGAATAGACAAGGTGGAAGAGACAGATGTTCCAGAGATGGGGCACAGCAACAAGGGGGCACAGTTGGAAGTTAAAATCAGATGAATCACAGGGGTGTTTGGGATTTTTCAGTCCAGGTTGCGGGAAGTGGAATAGTCTGGGGAAATGATTGGGAGGCAGGATCCAACATAGCATTGAAGTTATGATAAAGTTGGAGCAGGAGGAGGACCTAGTAGAGGCCAGGAAGAGACGGGGGCCGGGAGGGCTGCCCCCTGAAAAAAACCTAGGTGAGTACAACTGGTAAAACCACACCCAGATCTTCGTAACAATAAAAGTTTATCTAATCCATCATAATGGTGCGATGGAAAACCCATAAATAAAAGGCCTGATAGTTCCCCCCCCCTCCCCCCCTTCCCCCCCCCCCTTCCCCCCTTCCCTTCCTCCCCCCCTTCCTCCCTTCCCCATCACCCCACAAAAAAATGTCTAACTCTTTTCCCCTTTTTCCCCCCGCCCAGTGTGCTGCCCTTTCTACAGTCCGCCGCAGGGCGTACACTTTCCCCGCCGCCGCGGTCCCACCTTTTCCCCGGTTCCCCTTTTCCCAAGGGGGGTTGGCCCCTTTTTTCCTTCCCCCATTCCCCCCCGCCCCGGTTTCACACTCTTCAAGTCCGCCGCAGTGTGTCCCAAACCCCCATTTTACATTCCCCCCCAGTGTGCTGTCCTCTTTCAGTCCCCCAGTGTTGGGCTCATCTTCTACAGTCCCCCGGGTGCTGCTACACTTTTCTCGTCCGCCCGTGGCGCTACATTTTAAGTCCCCCGCAGGGTTCCCCTTTTCTCTTTTCCCCCCAGGCCTGCTACACTCTTTAAGTCCGCCCAGGTGTGCACACTTTTACAGTCCGCCCGGTACGCTCCTTTCTACATCCGCCCAGGGGGCGCTCATCTTCTGTCCGCCGCAGTGAGCACATCTTCTAATCCGCCGCGGTGCCCCCTTTCTACAGTCCGCCGCAGTGTCTGCTACACTTTCACAGTCCGCCGCAGTGTGCTGCACACTCTTCTACATCCGCCGCAGTGTCTGCAACCCCTTTTTTAAGCCGCCGGTGCTACACTTTCACATCCGCCGGTGTCCCACTTTCACAGTCCGCCGCAGTGTCGCTAACTTTCTACAGCCCCCAGGTCGCTCCTTTTTCCGTCCCCCTGTCCCACTCTTCTACACCCCCAGTGTCTGCACACTCTTCACAGTCCGCCGCTTGCTGCCCTTTTTACGCCCGCCGCAGTGTCCTCCTTTTCGTCCCCCGCGGGGCCACACTCTTCTGTCCGCCGCAGTGTCTGCACCCTTTTACAGTCCGCCCAGGGTTCCCTTTTCTGTCCCCGCAGTGCGAAATTTTCACAGTCCCCGGTGTGCTGCTCCCTTCTACAGTCCGCCGCAGTGTCTCTACACTCTTCCATCCGCCGCTGTGTGCTACACTTTCCAGTCCCCCAGGCTGCCCCCCTTTTCGCCGCCCAGGGGCTGCCCTCTTCACAGTCCGCCGCAGTGTACGCTCCTTTCCACCCCCCGGGTGCTGCTACACTTTTCTACAGTCCCCCGGGTGTCGCTACACTTTTTTCCGCCGATGCTTACACTTTCACGCCCCCCGTTGCTCCCTTTCTAATCCCCCAGTGTCTGCACCTTTTCTACAGTCCCCGCAGTGTGCTGCTACCCTTTACAGTCCGCCGCAGTTTTTTGCGGGGGCACACCTTCCAGTCCGCCGCAGGGGTTTCCCTTTCTCGTCCGCCGCAGGCTGCAACTCTTCTACAGTCCGCCGCAGTGTGTCCCTCTTCACAGTCCCCGCAGTGTGCTGCCCTCTTCCAGTCCGCCGCAGTGCTGCTACACTCTTCACAGTCCGCCGCATTCGCACACTTTCTACAGTCCGCCGGTTCGCTAACCTTTCGTCCGCCGCAGTGTCTGCACACCTTCACAGTCCGCCGCGTGTCTGCACCTTTCAAGTCCCCGGTGGTAAACCCCCCTTTCCCCCTCTTCTACAGTCCCCCGGGTTTCTCTCCTCTTCTGTCCGCCGCAGTGTCCCACTTTTACAGTCCGCCCAGTGTGCTGCACACTTTCAAGTCCGCCGCATTCCACACCTTCTACAGTCCGCCGCGTGTCTCCCCTTTCAGTCCGCCGCAGTGCGTACACTCTTCACAGTCCGCCCAGGGGCTCCTCTTCTACACCGCCCAGTGTCTGCTACACTTTCACAGTCCCCGCAGTGTCCACCCCTTTTTACAGTCCGCCGCAGTGTGCTGTACACTCTTCAATCCGCCGCATTTTACACTCTTCTACAGTCCGCCGCAGTGTGCTGCCCCCCTTCTACGTCCGCCGCAGTTTTGCCCTTTCTCAGCCCGCCGCAGTGCTTACCTTTCTGTCCCCGCAGTTTGCACACTTTCACAGCCGCCGCAGGTTTAATTTTACAGTCCCCCGGTTTTGAATTTCCTCCGCCCGGGGCTGCTACCTTTCCCGTCCCCCGTGTGTTACACTCTTCTGTCCC
>WNWK01048573.1:2500-13506 GCA_009830355.1 Cherax destructor | reverse complement strand
GAACTTACCACCTGAGTGTTAATGGAAGGATTCCCTTCCAAACACTAGCATACTACTCCACCTTCTCCCCTCCTCCCGTCCTCCACACATCAACAACTCTTCAATAAATGTAAGTGACATGTTATTGTTCAATATTTGCATGCTTATTTAGATATTCTTTATTAAATTATTTATTATTTAATGTCCAAAAGTTTTAAAAAATATTTTATTTAACTACTTTTGGAAGTCTTGGACGGATTAAATTTATTTCCATTATTTCTTATGGGGAAAATTGATTCGTTTAACGATTGTTTCGTCTTAAGATATGCCCTCTCTGACGGATTAATATCGTAAGTCGAGGTACCACTGTACCTTGAAATTGAGCTCAAAGTAGCAAAAATGTTAGATTTTTGACGATGTTCAAGAGTAAACAAATCACACCATGCGTCCAATACACATCAACTGGCGAGTCTAATATTCATGCACAAGTGCTCTGATATTATTTATACCATTTTTACACTGATGCAGTTATATACATAACAGTAAATCTTCTATTTTTTTGTGAAAATAAAAATTCAAAATGAAAAGCAACAGTAATGTAAGAGGAGCCTGATGAACAGAGAAGATGTTATTTTAGTGCCAGGAATGTCTACCTTGTTTATTCTGGACCCTATTTTGAAACTGGCATCGTTTGAAATTTGTGTGAAATTGGCCAAATTGCCATTTTTTGACCACTATTTTGGGTAGTTGAAATTGGTAAATATGCAGTTTCTTGTACTCAATCGATAGAAGAAATGGAGTTCTAGCAAAATAGCTATAATTTTAGTATACTGAAACATTGGAATTTGCTGAAAATAGGGCTCAAAGTGAGCAAAATCGCCGATGCATAAATGTCATTGATACCGCTAACTTTGCGAAAGCATAATTCCGTTAGTTTTTGATCAAATTTCATAATTTTGGTGGCATTATGATCGGAAAAAGATTATCATTCCATAAGAAAACATTTTTTTTTTTTTTTCCAAAAAATTTTCGACAATGAGAACATGTTTCCGAGAAGGCCTGTCGACCCCCAAAGGGTTAATGCTACACTTTATCGCTGTCTTGCACTATATCCTTTATCAACTCCTGCTGCTTTAGTATCGTAGCATATCGTAGAATCACTGAAGAAGGCACATTCTCAACTCTCTCTCAGCCCTTTACCAAAGGGCTGGCACTAGGAGCTTTCTTTGGGCCCATGGTGGCTTATTTAGCAGTTGCAAGCACCAAAACGAATGGAATACAGTGGACCCCGGTTAACAGCCATAATTGCTCCAGAATGCTGTTCAAGTGCCGTTACGAACGAATTTATTAACATAAGGAATAATGTAAATTAGATTAGTCCTTTTGGACCCCAAAACATACACTTACAAAAGCACTTACAAAAATACACTTACATAATTGTTAGTGTTTGGAGCAGGCCGTTAACTGTGGGTCCACTGTATTACGAAATGTATCATATGAATGCATGGGATCGTGCTCACTGGCTGATAAACAATGGCACACTGACTGTAAATGGTGTGTCGGGGCCCCTCGCTTGGGGCTGCCGCTTGATGAATGAGTATTACAGAGCTAAATGACGATCACCAAGCCAATATTTTGACAAAAATGTTACTATTACCAATTACGAAATTTGGGGGTCCACTGTAATAGCTTTTATACCTTTTAATCATGTGCAAGTTGATTGTTCTACCATATTGTATTACATATCGGCCATTCCAGGTATTGGCCAATTCGGATTTTGCCGCTTTTGGCTGAAATTTATCCCGGATTTCAGCTGTCAACTCGGAAATCAGCTGTATTGGGTGCATCCGCCCGCTACTCCGCTACGTTCGTGAGTCAGTCTGGCTGTGTCTCTCAGTGAGTGAGCAAGACTGCGCATTCATCCAAACATTTCGTTATAATCCATTGTTTTTTGTGGTTGTTGATTGAGTGCAACTGCAAAATAAGCCACCATGCGCCCAAAGAAAGTTCCTAGTGCCAGCCATTTGGTAAAGAAAGTGAGAAACGCGATAGAATTCAAGAAAGAAATTGTAGCAATGTACAAGAGTGGTGTATGTGTGCTTGGGCTTGCCAGGATGTATGAGAAATCCAAATTAACAATCACTTCCATCCTGGCAAAGAAAGTAGAAATCAAGGAAGCTAATGTTGTGAAAGGGGTAAATATGCTAACAAAACAAAGATCACCAATAATCGAAGATGTGGAGAAGTTATTGTTGGTGTGGATCAATGATAAACAATTAGCGGGAGATAGTGTTGTGGAGTTGATCATTTGTGAAAAGGCAAGGCAGTTGCATGTGGATCTCGTGAATAAAATGCCTGGAACGAGTGCTGCTGTTAGTGAATTTAAGCCCAGCAAAGGCTAGTTTCAGAGATTTAAGAAGCGTAGTGGCATACACAGTGTTGTAAGGCATGGCGAGGCTGCAAGTTCGACAAACGTAGGGCTGAAGAATTCATGCATGAATTCAAGGAGTACGTAGAGGCTGAAGGATTCCTCCCCCAACAGTGTTCAGTTGTGACGAAACTGGTCTCTTTTGGAAGAAAATGCCAAAGAGGACCACGTCACACAGGAGGAAAAGGCACTGCCAGGACACAAGCCTATGAAGGATAGGCTTGCTCTTTTGTTCTGTGTTAATGCTAGTGGAGATTTCAAAGTGAAGCCTTTACTGGTGTATCACTGACAATCCCAGTGTTCAAGAAAAACAATGTCGTCTAGAGTAAATTGTGTGTGTTGTGGAAAGCTAATAATAAGGCATGGGTCACAAGGCAAATTTTCATTGACTGGGTCCTTGAAGTGTTTGGCCCCAATGTGAAAAAATACCTCCAGGAAACAGATTGCCACTCAAGTGCCTCCTGGTACTGGACAATGTTCCTGCTCTTCCTCCAAACTTGGTAGACCTATTGTCTGTGGAGTTAAGTTTTTTAACAGTGAAATTCTTGCCTTTTAACACCACTCTTCTCATCCAGCCCATGGAACAGCAGGTCATTTCTAACTTCAAAAACTCTACACTAAAGCAATGTTTCAAAGGTGCTTTGAAGTGACCTCGGACGACTTGACACTAAGAGAGTTTTGGAGGAATCACTTTAATATCCTCCACTGCATAAGCCTTATAGGTAAGGCTTGGCAGGGAGTGACTTCCAGGACTTTGAACTCTGCTTGGAGAAAATTTTCGCCAGAATGTGTCCTTGACAAGGATTTTGAAGGGTTTGAGGCTGACCCTGACCCTGTCGACCCTCTGCCTGTTGTGTCTTTGGGGAAGTCCATGGGGTTGGAGGTGAGTGGTGAGGATGTGGAAGAGTTGGTGGAGGACCACAGGGAGGAACTAACCACTGAAGAGCTGCAAGACCTTAATCTGCAATAGCAACAGACCACAGCTGAGAAAATTTGTTCATAGGAGGAGGAAGAGAGAGAGAAGGATGTGCCTTCTTCAGCAATTAAGGACATTTATGCAAAGTAGAGGGAGGTGCAAAGTTTTGTGGAGAAATGCCACCCTGACCAAGCTGAAACAAGCCATATCTGCAACATGTTCAGTGACAAAACCTTGTCCCACTTCAGGCAAATCTTAGAGATGCCAGAAACTGAGTTCTCTGGACAGTTTTTTTGTGCGACAGGGGTCCAGTGACTCTCAAACTGGTCCTAGTGCCAGTAAAAGACAAAAAGGGAAGTAACCCCAGAGAGGGCTTTGATACCTAAAGTCCTTATGGCGGGGGATTCCCCTTCCAAACAATAATCAGTCCTCCCTCTCTACGCCAACAAGAGTCTTCAATAAAGGTATGTATTAGTGATTTAAATGTTCATTTATCTATTTCATTAGTCATTTTATTTAGTTTTCATTGTTTTGTGTATGTAAAACTATAGTTACTCTTTAAAAACTTTATTTTTTGTTAATATTTTTGGGTGTCTGGAACGGATTAATTGTATTTAGTACATTAATTCTTATGGGAAGTATTATTTCGGTTTTTGGCCTTTTCGGATTTAGGCCGACCTTCTGGAATGGATTATGACCGATAACTGAGGGTCCACTGTACAGTGGACCGCGAGTTCGTAAAAACTTCACTCCCGAAATCTGCTCAAGTGCCATTACGACAATTTACTCCCTTAAGGAAAAATGTCACGTAGGTCAGTCTATTTCAGACCCCAAAAATACTTTTCCACAAGCACTTACAATATTATACTTACATAAATGTACGATTTCCGGGTTTACGAAACTCGGGGTCCACTGTATTCGGAGCGCTGCGTGAGGAACGTAGATCTACGTTTGGACAGTTTAAGGGTTAATGGGCAACCGTTTAGATTACCATCTCTTCATATTAACATGTTGTATTAAACTTGACATTCAACCAATCAAAATTTAACTATACATTGTTATGTAGTCTCATGTCCTACACTCTTAGTATGCCTGAAATGTTCTGCATAATCAATGGATTTCATTAAGTTTCAAACCCATGCCACTTATTTTTTGTAATCATTTGTAAACATAAGTTTTTTGGACGAAGATTTTCATTTGATTTTGAGTTGATGTGTGAAGGTAGCAGGAATATGGTCTTCTGTACAATATAGAGGTACAGTATAGGCATGTTCTCGACACTAACATAAATGACCTTCTCCTCTTAATACCAGTACGTTATGTGTGGATCATTGACAGTAACATGTTTTCAATGGTTGTCTCAGTATTTGTTAATATCCCAAGAATATCTGTTGCTGGAGAATATTACTGTGACAATGAAGTAACTAATAGTTGATTTACTTTGTTTTCAGGTAAGACAAAGAAATACTGTATCACTACATTAAGAGGTGCGATTATTATTTTTATTTTTTAAAGTTTTTCTGGCAATAAGTATTGTACCTGCCCTTCCCTTCTCTGTTCCACTCTCCTTCTCCTCCTACTCAACTAACAGTGAATAAGTACTACCCATGAGGGTAGGCAGGAAAGTACAGATAGACGGAGAATATTTATGAACAAATTTATATACTATTGTGTAAGAGTAGGGGTAGTGCCAGGGCTTGACTCAGCTGCAGGGTGGCTATAAACACGTATTTTTGGCATTTATATTTGGTCACAGCACAGAGGCGAGGCTCCATCTGGGGCTCTCAGTGTCTTGCTGCTAAAAACCCAAATTACTATAGTACTCCCTTTTTTTCCCGGGTTTTTTTCCCCCCCCGGGGGGTTTTTTTTTTTGGGGGGGAAAACCCCTTTTTTTTTAAAAATTTTTTTTTTTAAAAAACCCGGTTTAAAAATTTTAATTTTTCCCCCCCTTTTTTTTGGGGGGGGAAAAAGGGGGTTTTTTTTTTCCCCCCGGGAACTTTTTTTGAAAATTTTTTAAAAAAATTTTTTTTTAAATTTTTTTTTTTTTTTTTTTGGGGAAAAAACCCCCCCAAAAAAAAATTTTTTTCCCTTTAAAAAAAAAAGGGGGCCCCCTCAAAAAAATTTTTTTAAAAAAAAGGGAAAGTTTTTTTCCTTTTTTTTTAAAAACCCCCAAAATATCGGTTTTAAAAAAAAAAAAAGGGTTTGGGTTTTTTTGGGGTTTTAATTTAAAAAAAAAAAAATTTGGGGGGAAAAAAAAATTTTTAATTTTTTTTTTTTAAAAAAAAGGGGGGGTTTTTTTTTTTTTTCCCCCCCCCCTTTAAAAAAAAAATTTTGGGGTTTAAAAAAGGAAGGGGGGAAAAGTTGGGGGTTTTTTCCCCCAAATGGGGGGGGGGGGGGGAAAAAAAAGGGGGGGTTTTTAAAAAATTTTTTTTTTTAAAAAAATTTTTCCCCCGGGTTTTTTTGGGTTTTTTTAAAAAAAAAAAACCCCGGGGGAAAAAACCCCCCAAAAAAAAGGAACCCTTGATTTGGTTTTTAAAAAAAAGGGGTTTTTTTAAAAAAAAAAAAATTTTTTGGGCCAACGGGGGCAAAAAAAATTTTTTCCCCAAAAAAAAAAAAAGGGGGAATGGGTTTTTTGGGTTTTAAAAATTTTTTTTTTTTTTTTTCCCTTTTTTCCCCCTTTTAAAAAAAAAACCCCCCCCTTTAAAATTTTTTAAAAATTTTTTCCAGGGGGCCCTTTTTTTTTCCCCCACCCCCCGGGGCCCAAAAAAAAATTTTTTTTTTTGGGGGTAATTTTTTTTTTAAAAATTCGGAAAAAAAAAAAAAAAAAAGGGGGGGGAAAAATTCCAATTTTGGGGGTTTTCCCTTTTTTGGGGGGTTTTTTTTTTTTCCCGGGGGTTTTTTAAAAATTTTGGGGTTTCCCTTTTTGGGCCCAAATTTTTAAAAAAAATTTTGGGGAAAGGGGGAAAGGCCGGGGGGGGTTTGGGGGGGGTTTAAAAGGGGGGGGGGGGGAAAAAAAAGGGGGAAAAAAAAGGGGGGGGAACAGCTGGGGGGGGAAAAAGGGGAAGAGAGAAAAGGGGGTTTTTTTTTTTGGGGAGATGTTTTTAAAAAATTGGAATGATTTGCAGACTTTTTTAAAAAACCCCCCCGGGGGGGTTTTTTGGGGCCCCCGGAAAGGGGTTTGGTAAACTTCCCGAAAAGGGGGTTTAAGGTCGCCAGAAACAGGGGGACTCTGGACAGCTACTTCCCGGGGGGAATCTTTATTAAGGGTGGTCCCCAAGTGGCAAATTAAAAAAAACCAAGAAGGAAATAACCCAAAGGGGCTTGTCACCTGGGAAATCCGGGAAGTTGCCTTAAATCAGTCCCGTTTCTATATCTTCCCGATGCCTGCAAGTCTCTTCCCAAAAAGGTTTAAATAAATTTTTTTTTTTTTTTATTTTTTGGGGAATTTTTTTTTTTTTTGTGGAACAATTAATTGTATTTACATTATTTCCCTTTTAGGGGAAATTTTTCAGATAAAAAAGATTCAGATTGTTGGGTCCCGGAACGGTTAATTTCGTTCCGGGGTCCCTGTATTTGTTTTAACGTTACAAGGGAATTCAATTTTGGGTTTTGGGAAGTAAAAAAAACCCACTATCTTCAGGGCATTTTTTCAGACTAATCCAGGGACAAAAAACCCTTAAATTTTGACAAGGGTAAGGTTGGGTTTTAAATTGTAAAAATCTTTTTTAACCCTTTTTCTAATGCGGGGTGGTGGAAAGGGGGGAAGTTATAAAAAATAAATTTTTAAATTGCACAAAAAAATAATATAAAAATAATGGTTCAAACAGTAATATTTCATGGAAATTTGGGAGATGTTTAATAGGCTGGGTCATATTAAAATAGTAGTATTTGGGGGGAATTGCTTAACTGATTAAATTGTTTTTGGGTTTGGGTTTTGGGTTGGGATTGAGAGATGAGATGATTTTTTTAAACAAAATTCTAAATTTATAAGTTGGGCAGGGGGTCCTTTATTTCCAGTTCAAAGGAATTCCCCGATCTTCAAGCCCCTTTTTGCATTGCATTTTGCATATTGAGACTGACCAAGGAATGAAAATTTTTACCCCTTTTATTTTGACTGTGTGTTCTTTTGTACTTTCTGGAAAGTTTTTGGATGGTTTATATTGGGTTTAATGTTCTGTACCTTGGGAAGGGCACAATAGTATGAGTGTATATCTTGTATATTTAGCAAGTTCAGGCTTTTCAAAGTGGTTGGGTGTGCTGTCTAGCACAGGAGCTGGTAATCATTCACACAGCAGCTTTTTATTGGGTTATTAAAGGTTTAAGGTGGTTGGCTTTGGTAGATCCCCAGGTACAAATACCATAGGTGAGGTAGGGATATATTAACCCTTTCAGGGTCCAGAGGCCAAATCTCAGAGAGACAGCCAGGGTCAAAGAATTTTCAAAAAAATTTTTTGTTATTTTTTCATATGAAATGGTAGAGAATCTATTTTTGAAGGTAATAAAGCAAAAAGTATGAAAGTTGATGGAAAATTTACGAAATTATGCTCTCGCGAATTTTGATGCATCAGCGCTAGTTTCATATCGGCGATTTTTCCGACTTTGACTCCCATTTTAGGCCAATTACCTTATTCCAGTCGACCAAATTCTTAGCTATTTAGCTAGTATTACTTCTATTTTATCGATTGAGCACAAGAAATCACCCAGTCAACTGTTTCAACTACCCAATAAAGTGATCGGAAATTGGTAATTTAGCCAATTTAACACAAAATTCAAAATATTCCAGTTTCAAAATAGGATCCAGAATAAACAATGCAGGCCTTCCTGGTACTAAACTAACATTTCCTTTGTTGATTAGTTACATTTTCAGGCATTACAAATGAATTTCATTTTTATTTTTTATTCACATAATGAATTTTTATTCACACCAAAAAATAGAAGATTTACTGTTATGCAATGTTGTAATAATTGTATAAATAATATCAGCACATTCGTGAACGTATATTAAGACTCATGACGACATTTATTTACTCTTGAACATCGGCAAAAGTTGAACATTTCTGCTACTTTTAGCTCAGTTTCAAGCCATTTTCAGTACTAAAACCAATCAAAATCATCTCTATTTCTGTAATATATCTTCCATTCTATCAAATGAGACCAAGAAATTGCGAATACAACTGTAAAAAAACATACGAAGAAACACCGCAAAGTTGCTGTTTTAATCCAAAATTACGGTTGCAGTTTTTTTTCTCATGCACTGCGTGCTGCAGGATTTATTTTGTGGTGCACACTTACCACATAGATGTGTTCTATCATATCTAGGCCCAAATTTACGGCTCACAGGTTAACTGAGTGAGCTGAGCTCAAGCCGTAGTTCTATGGTTTGGACCCTGGCTTCAAAACCGTAGAACTTCGGAATGGACCCTGAAAGGGTTAAAGAGTGGTATAGGGTAAGGAGTGTCATTTGGGGTACATAGTACCATATCTTGGAAAGGATACCTAGAGATTTGGAAATTTTCTTGGATATTTGCTGGATGTGGAATGAAATTTAAGATTACAATCAAGAAGACCTTGAAATTTACCCTCAGTGTGTCTTGTAATAGTGGAGCCATTAATTTTTTATTTATTTTTATTAACACATTGGCTGTCTCCCACCAAGGCAGAGTGGCCCAAAAAAGAAAATCTTTCATCATTCACTCCATCAGTCTTGCCAGAGGTGTGCTTACACTAGTTATAAAACTGCAACATTAACATCAGGAGACACCATTCCCACAAGCTCTCCTAAGGCAGGGAAGGTGCCAGAGCCAGAGTTTGCTACCACCTTCAACTCACCAGACTGCCCTTCCCATGAGGCCCCATGGGACGGAGAAGGCAGACCAGAGGCCTAGCTTCTCCCTATGAGTCCTGTGAGGGTGGGGAATGTGGCTAGGCCTGGGGACAGCTGTTTCCAGAAGATGAGGAGGAACTTTTACCTCCTCCCATGGTAGACATAGGTCTCAGACACTCCCAAGACAGGGAGCCATGGCCGGGTCACCTTCTGGAAAAGACCCGGGCTGGAAGAGTACCAGCGAATCAAGAAGATGCAACATTAACACCCCTCCTTCAGAGTGTAGACACTGTACTTCCCATCTCCAGGACTCAAGTCCAGCCTGCCGGTTTCCCTGAATCCCTTCATAAATGTTACCTTGCTTACACTCCAACAGCAGGTCAAGTCCTATAAACCATTTGTCTCCATTCGCTCCTATCTAATATGCTCACACTTGCTTGCTAGAAGTCCAAGCCCCTCGCACACAAAACCTCCTTTACCACCCTCCCTCCAACCTTTCCTAGGCCGACCCCGACCCACGTTCCTCTACTACAGATTTATACACTCTTGAAGTCATTCTATTTCATTCCATCTCTCTACATGTCCGAACCAACTCAACAACCCCTCCTCAGCCCTCTGGATAATAGTTTTGGTAATCCTGCACCACCTCCTAATTTCCAAACTACAAATTCTCTGCATTATATTTACACCACACATTGCTCTTAGACATGACATCTCCACTGCCTCCAGCCTTCTCCTTGTTGCAACATTCACTACCCATGTTTCACACCCATATAAGAGCGTTGGTATAACTATACTCTCATACATTCCCTTCTTTGCTTCCATGCACAGTTCTTTGTCTCCACAGATTCCTAAGTGCACCACTCATCTTTTTCCCCTCATCAATTCTATGATTCACCTCATATTTCATAGACCCATCTGCTGACATGTCCACCCCTAAGTATCTGAATACATTCATCTCCTCCATACTCTCTCACTCCAATCTGATATCCAGTTTTTTGTCATCTAATATTTTTGTTATCCTCTTCACCTTACTCTTTCCTATATTCACTTTTAATTTTCTTCTTTTACATACCCGACCAAACTCATCCACCAACCTCTGCAACTTCTCTACAGAATCTCCCAAAAGCACAGTGTCATCAGCAAAGAGCAACTGTGACAACTCCCACTTTATGTTAGATTCTTTATCTTTTAACCCCACACCTCTTGCCATCACCCGAGCATTCACTTCTCATACAACCCCATCAATAAATATATTGAACAACCATAATGACATCTCACATCCTTGTCTAAGGCCTATTTTTACTGGGAAATAATCTCCCTCTCTTCTATATACTCTAACCTGAGCCTCACTATCCTTGTAAACACACTCCACTGCTTTCAGTAACTTACCTCATATTCCATACATTTGCAACATGTCATATTGCCTCCCTATCCACCCGATCATACGCCTTTTCCAAATCCATTAATGCCACTAAAACCTCTTTACCCTTATCTAAATACTGTTAACCAATATGTTTCACTGTAAACACTTGGTCTACACACCCCTACCTTTCCTAAAGCTTCCTTGTTCATCTGCTATCCTACTCTCTGTCTTACTCTTTCAGTAACATCTCTACCATACACTTACCAGATATACTCAACAGACTTATTCCCTATAATTTTTGCACTCTCTTTTGTCCCCTTTGCCTTTATACAAAGGAAATATGCATGCTCTCTGCCAATCCCTAGGTACCTTACCCTCCTCCATACATTTATTAAATAAAAGCACCAACCACTCCAAAAGTATATCCCCTCCTGCTTTTAACATTTCTATCTTTATTCCATCAATTCCTGCTGCCTTACCCCCTTTCATTCTA
>WNWK01048572.1:0-10000 GCA_009830355.1 Cherax destructor | reverse complement strand
GCCGCCAGCTCTCACATGGATTAATTTTTTTAACAGACATGTAAATAAGTCATTCCAGTATTTTCCAGGTGTAGATTTTTTTTTTGTTCTTCAGTTGTGCTTCAGAATTAGATTAGATTTAGATTCTAACGGCTGAAGCGGCGGGTTTATTGTGCAGGTCATATCTATCCTGTAGACGGTAGTGCAAGAGCATTTGGATACACAATAGGCCTAGGAATTAGGCCCCAGAAGGGGTAACAGAAGTACATCTGGATTTATATCTGCTTCTGGATTTATATCTACATCTGGATTTATATCAACTTCTGGATTTATATCAACTTCTGGATTTATATCTGCATATTATTTGACATCTGCTGCAAGGAAATTTAGAACATTTGCTTGAAATGTCTGATATTTTGAGGCGTTCTTAATAATGCAACTTTTCACTGGGGATATTTTGCGTTGCCTGCCGAACTTTGTGTTCGGTGTCGATGTCTGGGATCCATGTCAGAGATAATACTAGTAATTGAATTCAACATTTGTCTGGTCTGGGAGCGGTCGACTTAACCCCTCTCATCTTAAGTCCTGTTTATGTAAGGTGTTCAGGTAACTTCCTCCAAGAAGACCACATGCTATGTGTTACATAGAGTCTGTAGATTTGATATATGTTGTCTTCTGGCACTAGCAGCTTGATCGTAGGCCTGGTTTCTGGCTCACCGGAGGTCACCGTTCCTGCGGTGACCTCCAGAAGCGACTACAGTTAACCTGGTCCACTCACGTAGCAATCTTGGAGTGATCTTACCAGGTCTCATAGCTTTTCTACTCTCTCATCTACACCCTATGTCTCTCCACTCCAGTTTCTCCAGTTTCCACGAGAGAATAACGAGGTAGTGTTTGGGAGGAAGAGAAAGTGATGCTGAATGGTGAGGAACATGACATCTTGAAGAGGCTGAATGGTGGATGGTGAGGAACATGACATCTTGAAGAGGCTGAATGGTGGATGGTGAGGAACATGACATCTTGAAGAGGCTGAATGGTGGATGGTGAGGAACATGACATCTTGAAGAGGCTGAATGGTGGATGGTGAGGAACATGACATCTTGAAGAGGCTGAATGGTGGATGGTGAGGAACATGACATCTTGAAGAGGCTGACACCAGGAAGATAAAAACACTGAGAGCAATCTAGGGGACGTCAGAGTGTTGACAGCATAGGAGGAGCACCAGGCGTCACATTGGCCAGCCAGGGCAGCCCTAACATGCCAAGTCTGAAGGTTTAAACGGGGACTTGAATTGTGACACGCACGAGGCAGGAGACAGACAGAGACAGGGAGAGAATCTATTTCATTGTTCTATTGATCTCCAAATCATACTCGCCATGTTTCCTCTCTTGCTTCGCCCTACAAAGAAGCTCATCACTAGCAATCTCTTCCTTGAATCACTTGCAAAGGCAACTGCTCAAGAAATTTCTGGCTTAACTCTCAGGAATAATTTATGACAAATTATATATAGTGATGGGTCTAAGCAGGAGTCTACTGGCAGGGCTGCATCTGCTCTTGTTCCAACCTCCCTAAATAAGAACAATGGTAACTATGTTGAATTAGGTATAAGAATTAAACGCGTCTACACTTCAAACTGAACCTTACTAACCTTACTATCTGTATAATCATTGTGTCACTATTGAGTAAGACCTATCATAAGACTGCCTGAAAAGCCTAGGCATACCTAGGCATATTATTGGCCATCTTGTAATATCTACTTCATAAAATGTATAATTATAAGTACACCCCACCTTGTATATTACCAGAAATAAAGAATTTGAATTTGAATTTGAATTGTTTGCCATCGTAATGGCGCTAAAGTTGACTTATCACACTGAGCTTGACTTTATAATTATTAATAATTCTATGTCATCATTGAAGACTCTAGACTCACATAATGACCGTAACAAGATGCTCACTGGAGAAGCCTGGTACAGACGCTCAAAAATTAGAGAAAAGGGAATTAATGTATACTTCTTTTGAGTCCATCACACACTGGATTACTCCTTCATGATAAAGTTAATATGTTAGCTAAGAAGAGTACCCTGAAGGAGAATGTAGAATATAACTTTGGTGTGTCTGTGTCTAGCATTAGGAATAATATTAGGAGAGAAGTAAATAATGAAACTGAATGTTTTAGGAATGCAGTTAGAAGCCTGAGTAGATCTATAACCCACTATGATAATATGAACGTAGAAAAGTACGTTTATGGAGCAACTTGCAATGTGAACACTGACTGATGTTGTAGTAGCCAGGCTTAGGCTTGGTTATAAGCACTGACTGATGTTGAAGTAACCAGGCTTAGGCTGGGTTACAAGTACTTCCGGCAGTTTGACACACACATGATGACTAAATACAATGTTTGTGACCAACATTCTTCAAAACTCTGCTTCATTTCCGCTTAATGGGAAGTATAGATAGTATAATAAACTATGTATAATAACCTTTGTGTTAATGAAAATAAAATAGAAGACATATTAAGGAACGGATTAAGCAAATTGTGGATATAAATCCAGGGCCTAGTTCCTGGGCCTTTTGTGTATCCATATGCTGGAGAGAGAGACGGAGAGAGAGAGAGAGAGAGAGACGGGAGACGGAAGAGAGACGGGAAGGAAGGGAATGCCACCATGAAGTTGGAGGTGTCAGGCTTCATTACACAGGAGCGTTGAAAGTGCCATGCGTGGTAGTGCTGGCGCCAGCCTCTTTAAACCAGCACACGCTAGGTCACGAGAGAGAGAGAGAGAGAGAGAGAGAGAGAGAGAGAGAGAGAGAGAGAGAGAGAGAGAGAGAGAGAGAGAGAGAGAGAGAGAGAAAGCATGAGCGTACTGGCCAATGTTATCCATCGCTTACTCACACTTTAAATAAATGGCTTACAAAACTCAATCATTCCTACTCAATGACTTGATTTTTTAAGTTGGCTAAAGTGCTGGCATCAGTGCCACTACCTGGCACTTTATTCCACTCATCTACAACTTGGGTATCAGCCAAGTAACGACACAGTTGGCAGTACCTGTCATCTGTTTAAAATAATTTTACTTTGGCAGGAGATGAGGACCAGTAACTCCAAGATATACGTCAATAATAATAATAATAATAATAATAATAATAATACACGTGTGATGCATTGTAGTACAGAGAGACACATCATGAAATGGGATACAGTTATTTTTTTAATAAAAGAGAAAGTGCTAAAGATGTCTTGTATTTGCATTTGCAGCTTCCATGGTAGCAAGTGTCTGGCACAGCCTTGTGTGTAAACAACCGGCGAACCTACCTGGGTATGAGACGTACAGTAAACTAGATACTACCTTCCTTAGATGAGTATGTGGCGCACAATAAACTAGCCACTCCCGTCCACAGGATGGATATGGGACGCACAAACTAGCCACTCCCGTCCACAGGATGGATATGGGACGCACAAACTAGCCACTCCCGTCCACAGGATGGATATGGGACGCACAAACTAGCCACTCCCGTCCACAGGATGGATCTGAAGCGCACAATAAACTAGCCACTACCGTCTACAAGGATGGTAATACCTTCTGCATCAACGGTAGTATCTAACAGAGCGTCTCTGTTGTAGTAGCAAGGATCATTCTGCCTCCACAACAATCTTCAGGTTGATGTCGCCTCCAGTCTATCCGCTCTCCACTATACGAGGCATATTTGTTGTAAACATTCTTGGACTGAAACGCCATTAGTTTGCGAAATCCTTCATTAATAAAATATCTAAAGTATCTTTTCTGCTTAGATAGTTACCATTTTGTCAAAGGAACTTGTCGATAAGACACTTGGCTTCTTCGGTGTTATTACCTATTTCTTACCTATTTGTGGCTGCAGGGGTCGAGTCACAGCTTCTGACCCCACGTCTTCGCTGGTCGCTACTAAGTCCACACTCTCCCTGCTCCATGAGCTTTATCGAACCTCTTCTTAAAGCTATGTATGGATCCTGCCTCTACTACGTCACTCTCTAGACTGTTCCACTTCTCGACCACTCTGTGACTGAAGAAATACTTCCTAACATCCCTGTGATTCATCTGAGTCTTCAACTTCCAACTGTGTCCCCTTGTTGCTGTGTCCCATCTCTGGAACATTCTGTCTCTGTCCACCTTGTCGATTCCTCTCAGTATTTTATATATCGTTATCATATCCCCACTATCTCTCCTGCCCTCCAGTATCGTCAGGTCGATATCGTCAGTATCGTCAGGTCGATCTGGTGCTGCATACTCCAGTATGGGCCTACTGGAGTATGCAGCACCAGTTTGGAACCCACACCTAGGCAAGCATGTAAGGAAGCTAGAGAAAGTGCAAAGATTTGCAACAAGACTAGTCCCGGAGCTAAGGGGTATGTCCTACGAGGAGAAGTTAAGGGAGATCGACCTGACGATACTGGAGGACAGGAGAGATAGTGGGGATATGATAAAGATATATAAAATACTGAGAGGAATCGACAAGGTGGACAGAAACAGAATGTTCCAGAGATGGTACACAGTGTACAGGGTCCTGAACGAGTCCTTATTAAGAAATCGGAATGCTGTTCTTAGGTTTGCTAGGCGCCCGTATGCTGCAGCAGTTATTTGGTTGGTGTGTGTGTGTGTGTGTGTGTGTGTGTCTTACAAAATATGCAGAGGATCTTCAATTCAATGAAAGGAACACGTGAAGGATCTTTCTTTCCAAGAATACAAAAAGGCAACTCTCACAACAGTCAGGAAAATGACGAGGTGGATAATGAGAACTTCCAAAACAAGGGCTGTACATTTGAATATTTAAAGGAAGAGGGCGGTTAAACCGTCTTAACGACCGTTGAGCAGGAGAAGTATAAATGTTTTTGTCAGTGGAGGAATGGTGAAGAAAATGGCTGAGAGATGGGTAGGGAAATGGAGGAATGGAGGAGGAGGATTGTAGGAGTGAAGGAGGAGGAAGAGAAGGAGGAGGATGGAGAGGGAGGTGAGGGTAGGTACTGAGGATGAAGTCTTCTAAAGTAGAGTCACACGCCTCAAGTATCCAGTACTCAGCTCCTGGCCCTTCCTCTCCGTTGGGCACTATTGGGTTTACACTCTCCTGGCTGTGTGAATTCAATCATACTTATTCCTAAGGCTGTTAAGTAAAAGGACACAAATGCAACTAATGTGACATTTTATTGTGGCAACGTTTCGCTCTCCAGGAGCATTTGTGTCCTTTTACTTAACATATTGTTGGTAATTTTACCAATATTAATACATTCATAAGGCTGTGTATGGATCCCCTCTCTAGCACTTTACATAAGAACATAAGAAAAAAGGAACACTGCAGCAGGCCTATTGACCCATGCGAGGCAGGTCCATCACTCACCGGCTTAGACCTGACCACCCGGAGCTAACCTTCTTCAGGAAAACTCCAGGTAGTCAGGTCACTTCCACTTAAAGAATTAGTACTGCATCTGACCTAGTAGCACAAGCTAGTCAGGTCCAACTCACACCCACCCACACCAACTCGTGTATTTATCTAACCTATTTTTAAAACTACACAACGTCTTAGCTTCTATGACGGTACTCGGGAGTTTGTTCCACTCATCCACAACTCTATTACCAAACCAGTGCTTTCCTATATCCTTCCTGAATCTGAACTTTTCCAACTTGAAACAATTGCTGCGAGTCCTGTCTTGGCTGGATATTTTCAGCACGCTATTTACATCCCCTTTATTTATTCCTGTTTTCCATTTATACACCTCAATCATATCCCCCTAATTCTACGCCTTTCTAAAGAGTGCAGATTCAGGGCCCTCAGTCTATCCTCATAGGGAAGATTTCTGATACATGGGATCAACTTTGTCATCCTCCTCTGTACGTTTTCCAGTGCATTTATATCCATTCTGTAATACGGTGACCAGAACTGTGCAGCATAATCTAAATGAGGCCTAACCAAAGATATATAGAGTTGAAGAATAACCTGAGGACTTCTATTATTTATACTTCTTGATATGAAGCCAAGGATTCTGTTAGCTTTATTGCGAACACTTATGCACTGTTGTCTTGGTTTCAGATTACTACTAACCAGAACTCCTAAATCCTTCTCGCAATCACAAATATTAAGATCTACATTATTCAGTTTATATGTGTTATGGTTATTGTCCTGCCCAACATTTAGAACTTTGCATTTGTCTACATTAAACTGCATCTGCTACTTTGACCACTGCATCAGTCTATTCAAATCATCCTGGAGTGCTCTAATGTCCTCATTAGAATGAATTGGACGGCCTATTTTGGTGTCATCAGCAAATTTGCTTATGTTGCTATTTATTCCCTCATCTGTCGTTTATGTAAATTGTAAACAACAGGGGGCCCAAAACTGACCCCTGTGGGACACCGCTTGAGACGTGCCCCCATTCTGATTTCTCCCCATTTATGCAAACTCTCTGCCGCCTATTTGTCAACCATGCCTCTACCCAGGAAAAAATTTCTCCTATTCCGTGTGCCTTAAGTTTCATCAATAGCCTCTGATGTGGAACTTTATCGAAAGCCTTACTGAAGTCCATATACACAATATCATATTCATTACCATGATCTACCTCCTTAAACACCTTAGTGAAAAAAGTTAGTAAATTCTTAAGACAGGAACGCCCCTTTGTAAAACCATGTTGAGATTCATTAATCAATTTATGCCTTTCAAGATGGCTACGAATTGCCTCGCCAATTTTTGAGTCCATAAATTTACCAACTATGGAGGTAAGGCTTATTGGTCTATAGTGCCTTGTAAATAGGTATTACATTTGCCCTTTTCCACTTGTCTTGCACTATGCCAGTTTGTAGTGATATATTGAAAAGATTTGCTAAGTTCCTCTTTACATTCCTTTAAAACTCTTGCAAACAGTTCATCAGGGCCTGGGGATTTGTTAGGTTTTAATCTCTCTATTTGTCTGAGGACCATGTCACTAGTTACCCCAATCGAGCATAGTCTATTATCTTCCTGTTCTACATAATTTATTATTTCTGGAATTCCGCTAGTATCTTCCTGAGTAAAAACTGAGAGGAAGTAAGTATTGAAAATTTCACACACATATCCTTATCACTGTCCGTGATCTGTCCTGAGTTACTCTTAAGTTCGCCTATCTTGTCCCTAATCTTACTTCTGTATACCTGAAAGAACCCTTTTGGGTTAGTCTTCGAATCCCTTGCGACCTTAGCCTCATAATCCCTTTTTGCTTTTCTTATTCCTTTTTTTATTTCTCTCTTTAATTGAAAATATTGATTTCTTATCTGTCCATCCCCTCTTTTGATACGCCTATATATGCCTCTCTTTTGACCAATGAGATATTTTAATCTATTGTTTATCCATTTAGGATCATTTTTGTTAGATCTAATTTCCTACTCAGAACAAAAGTTGTCTGGGCAGCTAGAACTACGCTCTGGAAAACGTCATATTGGCAACCAAAACCACCTACCTGACCCATAGTCAGATCATCCCAATTTAGTCCACCTAGGTAATTTCTCAGCCCCATGAAGTCGCTTAAGCGAAAGTCTGGAACAGAGACTTGAGTGCAGTTACCTGGGTAATTCCATGATATATTGAAACTAAGTGATTTGTGATCGCTTTCCCCAAGCTCTTCATTAACCTCAAGCAAGCAAGTTGCTACCTCTAGTTGGTTTTGTCACAAACTGTTTTAAAAAACAATCCTGAACCGTATCAAGAAAGTCACTAGACTCAAGATTACCTGTCACATTGTTCCAATCAATTTGTCTAAAGTTAAAATCTCCCATTAACACAACATTTTCATATCTAGACGCCTTATGAATTTCGTCCCATAGCAGCTTACTGCGCTCCCTATCCAGGCTTGGGGGGCCTATAAATCACACCCAAAATTAATTTTTCACGACCATCGAGAAACTGTAACCAAACAGATTCTGTGGCCGATGTTTCTAATCTTATATCTTGTCTAACACAACAATTTAAATTTTATCTGACATACGATGGAAATAAAGGATCACATTATACTGCTTATGTGTTTATTTCTCTGACGTACATCGCCACTCCACCACCCTTCCTGTTGACCTACTGACCACTCTGATGCTAAAGAAGTATTTCCTAACATCTCTGTGATTCATCTGTGTTTTTAACTTGCAGTTGCGCCTCGTGTTGCTGAGACTCTACTCAAACAAACACTCTCCACTCTCTCATTTCCTCTCTGTATTTTGTACGTCGTAATCATATCACCTCTGGTCCTTCCGTCTTCTAATGTCGTGTGTACAAGTGTACATCTGTGGTGCACATACTCAGTGTGAATACAGCTGTAGTGTACACACCCAGTGTGTATACAATTGTACAGCTGTAGACTGCAAACCTCACTCAAGGAAAAGGATCTTGGGGTGAGTATAACACCTATGTGAGGCGCACATCAACCAGGTAACTGCTGCAGCATATGGGCGCCTGGCAAACCTAAGAATAGTGTTCCGATACCTCAGTAAGGAATCGTTCAAGACTCTGTACACCGTGTTCGTCAGGCCCATACTGGAGTATGCAGCACCAGTTTGGAACCCACACCTGGTCAAGCACGTCAACAAATTAGAGAAAGTGCAAAGGTTTGCAACAAGACTGGTTAAAGAGCTAAGGTGAATGTCCTACGATGAAAGGTTAAGGGAAATCGACCTGACGACACTGGAGGACAGGAGGGTTAGGGGAGACATGATAACGACATACAAAATACTGCGAGGAATTGACAAGGTGGACAGAGACAGGATGTTCCAGAGAGGGGACACAGAAACAAGGGGTCACAATGGGAAGTTGAAGACTCAGATGAGTCACAGAGTTGTTAGGAAGTATTTCTTTAGTCACAAAGTTGTCAGGAAGTGACGTAGTGGAGGCAGGAACCATACATAGTTTTAAGACGATGTATGATAAAGCTCATGGAGCAGGAAGAGAGAGAACCTAATAGCGATCAGTGAAGAGGCAGGGCCAGGAGCTATAACCCGACCCCTGCAACCACAAACAGGTGAATACACGTGTATGCACACGTATACACAGCGTGGGTATATCAACGGTATAGCCAGAGCCTGGGTATATCAACGGTATAGCCAGAGCCTGGGTATATCAACGGTATAGCCAGAGCCTGGGTATATCAACGGTATAGCCAGAGCCTGGGTATATCAACGGTATATCCAGAGCCTGGGTATATCAATGGTATAGCCAGAGCCTGAGTATATCAACGGTATAGCCAGAGCCTGGGTATATCAACGGTATAGCCAGAGCCTGGGTATATCAACGGTATAGCCAGAGCCTGGGTATATCAACGGTATAGCCAGAGCCTGGGTATATCAACGGTATAGCCAGAGCCTGTGTATATCAACGGTATAGCCAGAGCCTGGGTATATCAACGGTATAAGAGAACACAAAGTCTTGCTGTGGCTTAACTATATGTACAGCATATAAGGACATGAACGTGTAATGGTGATGAACAGTGCCATGTTCCATATGAGTCCTGTCAGGCTCACAAGCCTGTCAGGCTCACAAGCCTGACAGGCTTGTGTATTCCAGATGTATTCCTGTTAGTCTTTTTGGGGCCTAGTTTTTAGGCGTATTGTGTACAAATATGCTATTGCGTTACTGTACACAGGATATATAAAAGATGCAAAATAAACTAGGCACACGATATAGGATATACAATAAACTAGCCACACGATATGGGGTGTACAATAAACTAGCCACACGATATGGGGTGTACAATAAACTAGCCACACGATATGGGGTGTACAATAAACTAGCCACACGATATGGGGTGTACAATAAACTAGCCACTACCGTCCACAGGATAGATATAAGGTGCACAATAAACTAGCCACTACCGTCCACAGGATGGATATGAGGTACACAGCAAACTAGCCTCTTCAGCGGCAAAATCTAAATCTAATCTCAGACGGAGGTGTGTGGTGCGTGGCTTCCTGCACACTGAGGCTACTCAGTCTACTCTAAACCATCATAGTTGCTTAAGGTGAGACAAGGTTTGTTATAT
>WNWK01048571.1:0-13506 GCA_009830355.1 Cherax destructor | reverse complement strand
GGTTAATGCCTAAGCAATTTATAAAGATAAAAATTTGTCTCATACTGTATTCTAGCTCTAAATAAAGCAGCTGTTTCAATCTCAAAGTTGCAAGGAAGCTATGTCTCTCAGCTGCTCTGTTTCAGCATTCATTGCTCCTTCAAATACACAGAAATCCATCATCTGAAAATCTGAGGAAATGAAAAATGTCACACAGTACAGTAGGGCCCCACTTATATGGCAGGTTGGGGTTCCAGGCTATCCCCGGAAAGCAGACATCGCCAGAAAGCAGAACTCCATTTTTCCATTTATAAATACATATAAATGCCAGACAACAAGTTTACCTAACTTTTATTAAGTTAGCAATAGAACTAGGCATTAAAAACACAATAAAAAGTAAAATACATACACAGTACATTCATTACTTGCCTTAGAATATTTGTAGTCTTAATGTAGGGCGAGAGGTAGTACAGTGGACCCCAAGTTTCGGCTACCCTAAGTATCAACCAACTCATGTTTCAGTCGCTTTTTTAATTTTAGCCCGACTATTGGCCGCCCCATGTTTGGACGGCGTACAAGACCTGTCCACCTGCCGCGCTTGCGTGCCTCCCCACACAGGCGCGTGAGCCAGTCTAGCTTTGTTTACCATTGAGTGAACATTACCCGGTGCGCTTATCCAAACATTTCACAAAAATTCAGTGCTTCTTCATTAATTGTCACTGTGAAATAAGCCATCGTGGTCCAAAAAACTTAGTGGCACCCCTGTGGTAAAGAAAGTGAAAAACCCATAGAATTGAAGAAGGAGATAGCAGAAAAATATGGAGAGTGACGTACGTGGGGGGGAGCTTGCCAGGATGTATGCCAAGAACAAATCAACTATCACCTCTATTGCAAAGAAAAGAAATCAAGGAAGCTAATGTTGCAAAAGGTGTTGATATGTTAACGAAAAATAGATCACAAACAGTGGATGAGGTTGAGAAGTTGTTGGTGGTGTGGATCAACGAAAAACAGTGTTTCCCAGGAGATAATTTGCTGAAAAGGCAAGGCAGTTGTATGCAGATCTTGTCAAGAAAATGCCTGGAACCAGTGCCGATTTGAGTGATTTTAAGGCCAGCAAAGGCTGGTTTGACAGATTTAGGAAACATAGTGGCATACAGTGTTGTAAGGCATGGTAAGCAGCCATTTCAGACAAACGGGCTGCTGAAAAGTTCGTGAGTGAATTTAAGGGGTACATAGAGACTGAAAATTAAAAAACAGGCCTGTTTTGGAAGAAAATGCCAAACAGGACCTACATTACTCAGGAGGAAAAGGCACTGACAGGACACAAGCCTATGAAAGACAGGCTAACTCTCATGTTGTGTAGTAATGCTAGTGGGGATTTTAAGTGAAGTCTTTACTCTGTATCACTCAGAAAATCCCAGAGTGTTTAAGTCTAAATTCGTCAAGGATAGATTGTGTGTGTAATGTGGAAGACTAACAATAAGGCATGGGTCAGAAGGCAAATTTTCAAAGTTGGTCCATCAAGTGTTTGGCCCCAGTGTGAAAAAAAATACCTCCAGGAAAAGAAATTGCCACCAAGTGCCTCCTGTTACTGGACAATGCTCTTGCTCATCCTCACAACTTGGCAGACTTTTGTCTAGTGAGTTCAGTTTCATAACAGTGAAGTTCTTGCCTCCTAACACCACTCCTCTCATCCAGCAAATGGACCAGCAGGTCATTTCTAACTTCAAAAAACTCTACACAAAAGCAGTGTTTCAAAAGTGCTTTGAAATGACCTCAGATACTGAGTTGACTCTAAGAGAGTTCTGGAGGAATCACTTCAGTATCCTCCATTGCATAAGCCTTATAGGTAGGCTTGGGAGGAGTGACTTCCAGGGACTTTGAACTCTGCTTGGAGACAATTGTGGCCAGATTGTGTCCAACAGAGGGATTTTAAGGGTTTGAGGCTGACCCTGACCCTGATGACCCTCTGCCTGTTGTGGAAGGTATTGTGTCTTTGGGGAAGTCCATGGGGTTGGAGGTGAGTGGGAAGGATGTGGAAGAGTTGGTGCAGGACCACTGAAGAGCTGCAAGAGCTTCATCTGGAACAGCATCAGACCACAGTAGAGGAACTTGCTTCACGGGAGGAGGAGGACGATGGACTGAATGAGGTGCCTTCTTCAGAGATTAAGGAGATTTGTTCAAAGTGGAATGATGTGCAATGGTTTGTAGAGAAATATCACCCTGAGCAAGCTGAAATAAGCCATCTCTGCAACAAGTTCAGTGACAGAGCCATATTCCACTTCAGGGACATCTTAAAGAGGTGCCAGAAACAGAGAACTGTGGACAGTTATTTTGTAAGACAGGGGTCCAGTGACTCAAGCTGGTCCTAGTGCCAGTAAAAGACCAAGAAGGGAAGTAACTCCAGATAGGGCTTTGATACCTGAAGTCCTTATGGAGGGGGTATTCCCCTTCCAAACACTAAGCCCTCCCTCACTCCTCCATATCTTCCAGATGCCAGCAAGTCTCTTCAATAAAGGTAAGTAAATGTTATTTTAAATGTTTATTTAAATGTTTATTTATAAATTTAATATTGTATGTAGTATTTGTGTGTGTTGTGTGTGGTCTGGTGGCTAAAGCTCTCGCTTCACACACGGAGGGCCCGGGTTCAATTCTCGGTGGGGTGGAAACATTTCAACGTGTTTCCTTACACCTGTTGTCATCTTCACCTAGCAGCAAATAGGTACCTGGGTGTTAGCGACTGGTGTGGGTCACAGTCCTCGATGACGCACTGACTTTCTTGGGTTATCCAGGGTGGCTAACCCTCTGGGGTTAAAAATCTGAAGAAAATCTTATCTTAAAAGTATAGTTATTCCCTATAAATTGTATTTTTTGTGAATATTTTTGGGTGTATGGAACAGATTAATTGTATTTATATTATTTTTTATGGGAAATATTAGTTCGATTTTCGGCGGGTTCGAGTTGAGGCCTAGGTCCTGGAACAGATTACGGCCAATACTTGGGGGTCCACTGTACTTATTTGTAGGAAGTCAGCCCTGGCTCCCCATCTCATACTTAATACAGTGGTACTCTTAATATTTTTCATTCAGAATGCTGTTCAAGTGCCATTACAAACGAATTTATCCTTAAGAAATGAATGACTAGCCAGACCCCAATTACCTTAAAAGCATTAAATAACTTCAGGTAGTTTGGACCATCAAACCGGTACACATAAGATATTTAACCAGAGATAACACATACAGTAATATTATTTACCTTAAAATATGTGTAGTCTTAATGTAGGATGAGAGGTGAGTAGTACAGTGGTCCCTCGACTATCGTAATTAATCCGTTCCAGGAGCTATTACTTAACACGAAATTTATGAAATTCGAAACCTTTTTTCCCATAAGAAATAATGTAAATACAATTAATCCGTTCCACCCAAAAATATTGACATACTAAATAATAAAAAACTATATATATATACATTTACTTACCTTTATTGAAGAGTTGCAGGCATCTGGAAGATAGGGATGATGACAGGGGCAGGGAGTTAGTGGTTGGAAGGGGAATCCCCCTCCAAAAGGACTTCTGGTAACAAGTCCCTCTCTATGGTTACTTCCGTTCTTGGTCTTTTAATGCCACTAGGACCAGCTTGAGAGTCACTAGACCCCTGCCTGGTGAAGTAACTGTCCACAGTCCTCTGCTTCTGGCGACTCTTCAACACTTTCCTGAAGTACAACATGGCTCTGTCACTGAAGTGGTTGCACAGAAGGCTCATTTCAGCTTGCTCAGGGTGGTGTCTTTCAACAAATGTCTGCAACTCATTCCACTTTGTACACATCTCCTTAAGCACTGAAGAAGGCACCTCCTTCTCTCTCTCTCCCTCCTCCTTTGAAGCAATAACCTCAACTGTGGTCTGTTGCTGTTCCAGATGAAGCTCTTGCAGCTCTTCAGTTGTTAGCTCTAACCCTGTGCTCCTCCACCAACTCTTCCACATCCTCACCACTCACCTCCAACCCCAGGCTGTTCCCCAATGCCACAATATCTTCCACAACAGGCACAGGGTCGTCAGGGTCAGGGTCAGCCTCAAATCCTTCAAAATCCCTCTTTTCAACACAATCCGGCCACAGTGGTCTCCAAGCAGAGTTCAAAGTCCTGGAAGTCACTCCCTCCCAAGCCTTACCTATAAGGCCTATGCAATGCACGATATATTGAAGTGATCTTTCCAGAACTCTCTTAGGGTCAATTCAGTGTCTGAGATTACATTAAAGCACTTCTGAAACACTGCTTTGGTGTACAGTTTCTTGAAGTTTGCAATGACCTGCTGGTCCATGGGCTGGATGAGAGGAGTGTGTTAGGAGGCAAGAACTTCACTTTGATGAAATTTAAGTTGTCAGGCAACAACTCTTGCAAGTAGTGAGGATGAGCAGGAGCATTGTCCAGTACCAGGAGGCACTTGAGTCCCAATTTCTTTTCCAGGAGGTATTTCTTCACACTAAGGCCAAACACTCCAGTCACCCATTCCTTGAAAATCTCCATAGTGACCCATGCCTTGGTGTTAGCCTTCCAATGCACACACAATTTATTCTTGTCAACACTGTGTTTCTTGAAGGGTCTGGGATTTTCTGAGTGATACACCAGTAAAGGCTTCACTTTAAAATCACCACTGGCATTGGCACACATCATAAGAGTAGATTAGAGATTAGATTTTGCCACCGAAGTGGCTAGTTTATTGTGCACCCCATATCCATCCTGTGGACGGTAGCGCAAGAGCATATGGATACACAAAAGGCCTAGGCACTAGGCCTCAAAGGGGTTAACAATTGTACATTTGGGTTTATATCTACATTTCAATTATCTGTTACAAGCAGGTATCTTATTTCATGAATAAGATATCTTGACATGTCACATAGGTTATTATATTGTCTATCTCTATAAGAGTTTAGCCTGTCTTTCATAGGCTTGTGTCCTGGCTGTGCCTTTTCCTCCTGAGTAATGAAGGTCCTGTTTGGCATTTTCTTCCAAAACAGGCCTGTTTCATCACAATTAAACACTTGTTGGAGGAGGAATTGTTCAGCCTCTATGAACCCCTGGAATTCACTCAAACTTTTCAGCTGCACGTTTGTCTGACCTGGCTGCCTCACCATGCCTCACAACACTGTGTATGCCACTACGTTTCTTAAACCTCTCAAACCAGCCTTTGCTGGCTTTAAAGTCACTCGCCTCACCACTGGTTCCAGGCATTGTCTTGACAAGATCTGCTTGCAACTTCCTTGCCTTTTCACAAATTATCGCCGTGGAAATATTATCACCCGCTATCTGTTTTTCAATGATCCACACCCCCAATAACTTCTCAACCTCATCCACTGTTTTCGATCTATTTTTCGTTAACATATCAACCCCTTTTGCAACATTAGCTTCCTTGATCTCATTACTCTTTGCCAGGATAGAGCTGATAGTAGATGAGGTTTTCTTGTACATCCTGGCAAGCTCACTCAGACGTACGCCACTCTCATATTTTTCTTTAATCTCTTTCTTCAGTTCAATGGTGTTCCTTACTTTCTTTACCACAGGGGTGCCACTAGGAAGCTTCTTTGGACCCATGGTGACTTATTTCACAGTGACAATCACTAAACCACCAAAAAAGACACCAAATGTATTGTGAATGTTTGAAAGAGCGCGCTGGGTAATGTTCTCTCAATGGTAAACAACGCTTCACTGGCGGGCGTCCTGCGCAGGCGCGGAGCAGGCAGACAGGTCTAATACGTTACGAAACACGAGGGATTTTACGATACACGAAATCGAAAAAAGCTTATGAAACACGATTTTTACGAAATATGAGCCTTACGATACTCGGGGGTCCACTGTATTTATTTGTAGGACATCAGCATAGGTAGCAGGTAGGTGTAGCCCATCTGAGCTACACCTACCGGCTACCTACACTGCAGCCCAAAGCCATATTATTACCATCGACATACAGTAGACCGTCATTTAACACGATACAGTGGACCCCCACCTAACAAGCAAAATTCATTCCAGAAGCCTGCTCAAGTGCCATTACCGAACGAATTTACTTCCTTAAGAAATAATGTCACGTAGGTTAGTCTATTTCAGACCCCAAAAATACACTTCCACAAGCACTTACAATATTATACTTACATAATTGTACGATTTCCGGGGTGCTCGTTAGAAGGGGGTCCACTGTAGTTACGTTCCTGAAAATGCCGTGTTAGGTAAAATCATGTTAGATGAACTGAAGAACTTATGGGAAAAATAAGGTTACGTTCCTGAGAGCCCCAAAAAAGGCCAAACAACTTTTGTTTAGGCCTCCACATCTTACAAAAATAAAAGTGAATATGTAATTGTAGTTCATTGTTGTGATGTATTATGTTGTTTTTACTGCTGAAGACTACAAATGTAATAGAAATACAGTAGACCCCCGGTTTTCGTTATTTTTTCGTTTCAGAATGCTGTTCAAGGGCATTACCAAACAAATTTATTCCCGTAAGGAATAATGTAAATTAGACTAGTCCTTTTAGACCCCCAAAAATACACTTACAAAAGCACTTACAAAAATACACTTACATAATTGTTCGAGTTTGGAGCATCACGAACACCGGGGGTCCACTGTAATAGTATTTCTTACCTTAAATTGTGGGTGCTGGTGTTTGGGATGATTGTAAAGAGAGTGGAGAGTTATGCTGTTTCCCTACAGGGCTGAGGTGGATGGTAGAGGTTCTGGAACTGAAGTCGATGGTTGTACTGGAGTGTCTAACTAGTAAGTCGTCAAGTCATCAGTCATAGTCATTCAGTCAGTCAAGTGTCATTCAGTCAGTCAAGTCATTCAGTCAGTCAAGTCATCAGTCAGTCAAGTCATTCAGTCAGTCAAGTCATTCAGTCAGTCAAGTCATTCAGTCAGTCAAGTCATTCAGTAAGTCAAGTCATTCAGTCAGTCAAGTCATTCAGTCAGCGTCTGAGTCAAGCATTCAGTCAGTCAAGTCATTCAGTTAGGCAGCTCGCAAGTCATTCAGTCAGTCAAGTCATTCAGTCAGTCAAGTCATTCAGTCAGTCAAGTCATTCAGTCAGTCAAGTCATTCAGTCAGTCAAGTCATTCAGTCAGTCAAGTCATTCAGTCAGTCAAGCGTTCATTCTCAGTCAATCATTCAAGTCAGTCAAGTCATCATTCAGTCAAGTCATTTCAGTCAAGCTCAGTCAGTAAAGTCAGTCAAGTCAGTCAGTCAGCAGTCAGTCACACAAACTTATGTTTACCTCTTTTTATGTGTACAAAGTAACACTTCATTACGACTACAGGTTATGTCTTGTCTAATATCTTTGTTTTCTTCATTAATTCTAAGACTTAAATGCTTATACGTTTTCTTGCCACTTTGAGCAACACTGGTATGCCTACTGGGTGTCATGATTGCTTGGCAGATATAAGATATAGTAATTAAAAGATCAAAACACAATTCACAATCACAAGCTTGTAGCAGAGAAGAGGGACTGGACGTGAGAAGTATGAATGCTGGGATGGTGGGGTGGTGGCAGGGGCAGGTTGGGAGGGCGGTGTGAGTGGGTGAGGGTTGCAGGGGTGGCGGTAGGTCTCCCACATTGACTCAATGGCGTAACCCACTGCGAGCGACTGCGCGCTCAAAAAATTTTCGCCTTCTGCTAACCGTGTAAAGTTAATTTTACGTAGTGTTACATAAAAATGTGCCGCAATTCTTCAATCGTGCTATACCCAAATCGTGCCAGATAAACACAGAATTCTACACTCAAATATAAATCCTCCACTCAAAATTCTCTCACCAACTTTAACAGGACCCATGCCCTATAACACAAGACACAGATCACTTTTGATATACCCAGAGTCCATATCACTCTGTGTAAAAACCTATGCACATTAAGGGCCCCAAAATCTGTAATTCATTACCAGAAAATATTAAAACAACCTTACCTGAACATCAATTTAAGACTCTTCTCAAAAACCACCTACTCACCTAAACTAAATATACTCATATTTTAAACTACAGAGGACCCCAGGTTTTCGTGATTTTTCATTCCAGAATGCTGTTCAAGTGACATTACTAAAACGATTATTCCCATAAGGAATAATGTAAAGTACACTAGTCTTTTTAGACCCCCATAAATACACTTACAAAAGCATTTAAAAATACACTTACATAAAAGGGTGAGTTTGAAGCAGGATGAACACCGGGGTCCACTGTACTTTCAACAATGCTCAGTGTTATTTACCCATAATAAAAGTGGTATATTTATAATTGATATAACCATCTTGCATAACACGTTGACAAATGTAATATCCTCAGACTGTAATTTAAGTAAACTTATTATCTGCAAAAACACATCCTAATGTTTAACTATAACAAAATCATTCTATTTCTCTAGTATTAAGTAGTCAATAAGTCATTAGATTAAGTCTGCCCATAATGCCATGGCATAATAGTGGCTCTCCTTGTTTCTTCAATTCTAAGTTGTAATTACAACAACTCGATGTAAACTTGCAATGAAATAAAATTTACTTTACTTTACTAAATGACGGTCTACTGTACCTTGTTTACTGAATTTAATCGTTTCTAACAACTACCTTTAGATGCAATCATAAACGAAGGAGAAGTAATGAATAATTCATGCCTAGAATTATAAACAAAAGCGGAGTGGAGGAGTAACTACGCCAAACACAGATTCATACATGTTTTCTTTGGTGCTGGACCAGAGAAAACGTAATGTTTCCTCCGCCCAACGTATAAACATAGCATGTTTATATGCTATGTAACGTGTTTCTATATAATTTTGAAGAAAATATCATAGATGGATTAATGAAAATGTCTATATTAATGTAAAATAAGACATTTAATGTGCCCAAGACTGATTATTACATATTAGTATTATGTAATGTTTTCCCTCCACCTGGCAACCACACCTCCATAGTACAGTGGACCCCCGGCTAACGAAAAAACTTCATTCCAGAAGCCTGCTCAAGTGCCATTACCGAACGAATTTACGTCCTTAAGAAATAATGTCACGTAGGTTAGTCTATTTCAGACCCCCAAAATACACTTCCACAAGCACTTACAATATTATACTTAGGGCAGAAACATTGGGCGTGTTTCTTTACACCTGTTGTCTATGTTCCCCATCAGTAAAATGGGTACCTGGGTGTTAGTCGACTGGTGTGAGTCGCATCCTAGGACACTGACCTAATCTGCCCGAAATGCTCAGCATAACAAGGGTCTTTCTATATAGTAGTATGTCACTGATGTCAGCTAGGCCTGTATACCATGTACATGTACTTGTAGTAAATAAAGATATTATTATTATTATTATAATTGTACGATTTCCGAGGTGTTCGTTAGCCGGGGGTTTACTGTATATAAACAGCATGTTTATATGCTATGTAACATGTTTCTTATATAATTTTGAAGAAAATATCATAGGTGGATTAATGGAAATGTCTATATTGATGTAAAATAAGACATTTAATGTGCCCAAGAGTGATTATTATTACGTAGTACAGTGGACCCCCGGTTTTCGTAATTAATCCGTTCCAGAGAGCATTACTAACACCGAATATTACTAACTCCGAATCTATTTTCCCCATAAGAAATAATGGAAATTCAATTAATCCGTTTCAGACACCCAAAAGTATTAAAATAATTTTCTTTTTGTTATTAAATATACATTAAATTACACAGAAAACAATGAGACATGAAGAATAAAAGTATAATAACATGTCACTTACCTTTATTGAAGAGTTGTTGATGTTTGGAAGACGGGAGGAGGGGAGAGAATGAAGTTTTTTCATTGTTTGGAGTACCTGGAGTTTACCTGAGAAAGTTCCGAGGGTCAGTGCCCCCACAGTCCGTTCTGTGACCAGGTCTCATAGTGGATCAGAGCTTGATCAACCAGGCTGTTACTGCTGGCCGCACGCAGTTGTCAGGTACCGACTTTAGGTGCCTGTCCAGTGCCTGCTTGAAGACAGCCAGGTCTCTTGGTAAATCCCTTATGTACGCTGGGAGGCAGTTGAACAGTCTTGGGCCCTGACACTTATTGTGCTGTCTCCCAACGTGCTAGTGCACCCCTGCTTTTCATTGGGGGATTTTTGCATCGTCTGCCGAGTCTTTTGCTTTCGTAGGGAGTGACTCGTGTGCAAGTTTGGTACTAATCCTCAGGATTTTCCAAGTGTATATAATAATGTATCTCTCCTGCCTGCATTCTAGGGAGTACAGGTTTAGGAACTTCAAGCGTTCCCAGTAATTGAGGTGGTTATCACAGTTATGCGTGCTGTAAAGGGTTCTCTGCACATTTTCTAGGTCAGCAATTTCACCTTGCCTGCTACGCCCCCTGCATCCCTGCAGTCCCTGCATGCCTGCTACGCTCCCTGCATGCCTGCTATGCTCTCTGCATGCCTGCTACACTCTTTACCACAGGGCTGGCACTAGGAGCTTTCTTGGGCCCATGGTGGCTTATTTAGCAGTTGCAAGCACTAAAAACAATGGAATAATGTATCATATGAAGCATGGGGTGACCTCACTGGCTGGTAAACAATGGCACACTGACTGAGAATGGTGCGTCGGGCCGGGCGTAGGTCCCAGACGAAATATTATCTCCGAGTGGATCTACTATCACCGAACCAATATTTTACGAAAAATGTTACTAATTCCGAATTTTACGAACTCCGATGACTACGAAAACCGGGGGTCCACTGTATTACTATGGCGTTAAAACTAGAGGGACACTCTTAGTGATTTTAATGTGTACCTGCATGCCAGCACAGTGTGTAAGTATATTTAGGTACAGGTACACAAGTATTATTATCAGAACACATATAAAATATGCAATAACTTTAAAACTTGAAATTTTGGAAAGTTTCCAGACATAATAGAGAGATGTGCTCACAGAGAATGTAAACAAACCAGGTGTTACCCGCCGTATTTGAAAGACCGCTCGCCATATAGAAAGTTTTGGTCATAATTTGAAATCACTGTATTAGCGGAATGCTGTAAGGCCGGGGCCTACTGTATATGTAAAAATAAAACTACGTGCATTCATATGTAAATATAAAATAATTTTTAAAATAATAGAAGAAAGTAGAAATATTATACATTACTTTACATATCCAGTACTCATTACCATAACATCGACTCTCTTAATGATTGTTATATTACCTGGAGTTTACCTGGAGAGAATTCCGGGGGTAACCCCTGTGCCCGGTTGGACCAGGCTCAACTATATGTACATATTATCTTTTTTACTAAGATTTATGGAGACAATATTAGTTAAATTAATTGAAACCATAAGTAAAAGTGATCACAGATGTAGAATTTTCCCCTCCCTTCAGAAAAGATCCAAAAGGAGCTTCGGACAACTACAGGAGGACCGCAAGACAACACTGATGCCTCTCTCTATGGGCTGGCAAGAACTTGATTCCACCACCATGTCAGCAAGACTTACACCAGCATCAGATTCACAGTTCTTCACGATGGGTGAGTTTATTTAGGCTCAGGTACACATAAGTACAGTATCATACATAGTGTAAATGACCTAGGATTACCCAAGAAAAAGCCAAAGTGAATTATTTATTCTTTGTGAACTCTCATCGTTTGCTTTTTTTATGCTTGATAATTAGTTTAAAATAACTAGCTAAAGTTCACAGAGAAAAGTATAAAGTAGTGATTCAAGAAATTATTATTTATTTTTTTTTTCGTGGTGAAGTGCAAAACCCATATGCATTATACTTGCCTGGGAATGGATAGCTCCTAGGAACAAGAGCCTCTTTAAGAAAACAAAAAACTCTTATTTAAGAACTTTTAATTGGCTAAAATTTTTAGAAAAATTGGTAAATTGGCACTTGTAAAACCCAAATTCAATACAAAAATAATTTTAATTATGATACATGAATTCTTTGTATTTGAAGCTGATCAAACATTAGTTATTAAGGAAACCAACTGATTTAATGAAATTGGCAATTTTAAATTTCTTTGCTAATAGTGAAAAGCAAGCTTTCTTTTCATGTAAAAACTTTCCAACACTGAAAGCTTCATGTCTCTAAGAACAGGCATCCTTCAGTAATTGCTTTGACTCCGCAATTGCAATTTTTTTTTTTTTACAATTTCAAAATTTGTAATTTTCAATAAAATTCCAAAAAGATAGGGCATCATCCCTTAAAAAAGGGGAGCATGAATATTTTGAAGTCATTTAGAAGAGGCATATTCTTTTTGAATAAAATCAGTTCACTGTTTTCAAATTGGGAAAATGCTGCTAATACATAATTTAGGAAAAACACCAGGGGTTTAAGTTTAGAAAGAGGCATTCTCAACTTATGGATGGGAAAAATAATTCCCAAATTTTTAATCCCAGGTGGGCCCCGCTTTTTCAGCAGGTTAGGTTCCAGGCTGTGCTGTAAAAAAAATCACTAATGAATCTTTTTTTCACTTTCAAATGCATATAAAATGATAACATGTTTCTATCAAATTAAGTGAAATAGGCCCTAAAAATGCATATACAGTAACATTTCCCCATAAGGGGGCCAACCTTTTTTTAAGGGGTGCGCCAGTGCCCAAAATTTAAAAAAAAAAAAAATTTTATTTTTTTATGAAATGGTAAAAAATTTGATTGAAAATTGACGGTATGCTCCTTTTTTTTTTGGGCGTGATATTTACCCTTGATTTTTCCAATTTTGACCCCATTTTTTGGGAATTAATTATTCCAGTCACCAAATTCTTTTTATTTCACTAGTATTACTTTTATTCTATCATTAAAAAACGACAATGTTTAATCAAAAAATGATTGGAAAATTAAATTTAGCCAATTTAACTAAAGTTCAAAATATTCCCAAATTTTAAAAAAGGGTAGAATAAACAATGCAGGATTTGGACTAAACTAACATTTCCTCTTTATTATTATGTTTTCAGTCTTTTAAAAAGAATTCCCTTTTGATTTTTTTCTAATGAATTTTTTTTCAAACCAAAAAAAGGAAGATTTACTGTTTGCAATATTGCAATAATTGAAAATAATATCCCCCCTTTTTGAACGTATATTGACCTACCCGGCCGATTGACGTGGGGGGCATTTGTTTTCTTTGAACGGCAAAATTTCTTTTCATATTTTGAGCTCAGTTTTAGCCATTTCCAAAACTAAAAAAAATCAAAATCATTCTATTCGTAAATATCTTCCATTCTTCAAATGGATCAAAAAATCCAAAAAACAACTATAAAAAAACGAAAAAACCAAAGTGTTTTTAATCAAAAAATGGGTTTTAGTTTTTTTTTCATTATTGTGTGCTGCAGGATTTGTTTTTTTTGGGCACTTCCACAAAATGTTTCTTATATCCAAAAAACCCCAAAATTTCCGCTCCGATCTGAGTGAGCTGAGCCATGACGAGAACTACGGTTTGGACCCTGAACTCAAAGCCGTAGAACTATGGCACGGACCCTGAAAGGGTTAAAAAACTTTTTTCCTAAATATAGTGAGTGGTTAATATATTATAAGAAGTCTGAATAAATGAAGAATGGGGGAAAAGAAAA
>WNWK01048570.1:0-13506 GCA_009830355.1 Cherax destructor | reverse complement strand
AATTGCAGTAGAAATTCTATTTAAAAGTTTGAAAATCTAAGTATTTTAGCTAAAAATGAGTTTTGCAGAAAAGCACTCAAACCGCTCTAAAACGTCGAAATATGCATAAATACAATTTTAGCACATTTTTCTGAGCTTTTTAATGTTTCATGTATTTTGAAAATAATATGAAATATTCTAAATTAATATTGATTTTTATAGATTTTTAATGGGATTTTTAAAAATATGTAAATAATTTATAAATATTCAAAATGCTATAAAACGTTATTTTATTGCTTTTTTTGACGATTTAAGGCATTTTCAAGGATTTTCTGAAAAACTATTTTTTAGATAAAATATACCTATGAGTAAGCTTCTAAGGGGGGGGGGGGGGGGGGGGGGGGTAAATTTCAATTTTGTAAAATTTTTTAAAGTGTGATAATCACAGTATTTCTAAAATGAGTTTTGCAGAAAACACTCAAACCGCTCTAAAACGTCGAAATATGCATAAATCGATTTTAGCCATTTTTCTGAGCTTTTAAATGTTTCATGTATTTTTGAAAATAATATGAAATATTCTATAATAATATTGATTTTATAGATTTTTAATGGGATTTTTAAAAATATGTAAATAATTTATAAATATTCAAAAATGCTATAAAACTTATTTTATTGCATTTTTGACGATTTAAGGCATTTTCAAGGATTTTCTGAAAAACTATTTTTTAGATAAAATATACCTATGAGTAAGCTTCCTAAAAGAAAATCATAAAATTTTCTTACTTTTCCCATAAATTTCAATTGCAGTAGAAATTCTATTTAAAAGTGTGATAATCTAAGATTTTAGCTAAAAATGAGTTTTGCCAGAAAAGCACTCAAACCGCTCTAAAACGTCGAAATATGCAATAAAATACGATTTTAGCACATTTTTCTGAGCTTTTTAATGTTTCATGTATTTTGAAAATAATATGAAATACTCTTAAAAATATTGATTTTTATAGATTTTTAATGGGATTTTTAAAAATATGTAAATAAATAAATATTCAAAATGTATAAACTTGATTTTATTGCATTTTTGACGATTTAAGGCATTTTCAAGGATTTTCTGAAAACAATTTTTTAGATAAAATATACCTGAGTAAGCTTCTAAAAGAAAATCATAAAATTTTCTTATTTTCCCATAAATTTCAATTGAGTAGAAATTCATTTAAAAGTGTGATAATCTAAGTATTTTAGCTAAAAAATGAGTTTTGCCAGAAAAGCACTCAAACCGCTCTAAAACGTCGAAATATGCAATAAAATACGATTTTAGCACATTTTTCTGAGCTTTTTAATGTTTCATGTATTTTTCGAAAATAATATGAAATATTCTATAAAAATATTGATTTTTATAGATTTTTAATGGGATTTTTTAAAAATATGTAAATAATTATAAATATTCAAAATGCTATAAAACTTGATTTTATTGCATTTTTGACGATTTAAGGATTTTCAAGTATTTTCTGAAAAACTATATTTTTTAGATAAAATCCACCTATGAGTAAGCTTCCTAAAAGAAATTCATAAAATTTTGCTAACTTTTCCCATGAATTTCAATTGCAGTAGAAATTTTATTTAAAAGTTTGAAAATCTACGTATTTTAGCTAAAAAATGAGTTTTGTCAGAAAAGCACTCAAACCGCTCTAAAACGTCGAAATATGCCATAAAATGCAATTTTAGGCCATTTTTCTGAGTTTTTAATGTTTCATGTATTTTTGGAAAATAATATGAAATATTCTGAATTAATATTGATTTTTATAGATTTTTAATGGGATTTTTTTAAAATATGTAAATAATTTATAAATATTCAAAAATGCTATAAAACGTTATTTTATTGCATTTTTTGACGATTAAGGCATTTTCAAGGTTTTTCTGAAAAACTATTTTTTTTAGATAAAATATACCTATGAGTAAGCTTCCTAAAAGAAAATCATAAAATTTTGCTTACTTTTCCCATAAATTTCAATAGTAGTAGAAATTCTATTTAAAAGTGTGATAATCTAAGTGTGAGGGAAAAGTAGTCTAATTATGGGTTAAGGTTGTTAGTCTGCCGGCGGTCATTCACGGGTTCAGCCGGTGCTACCCTCTTGCGGGCCGAATCAGAACCCCCCACCCTTTTCTGGTGGTAGTTACCTTACCTGGTGACAGTGAAACTGTGGAGAGACACTACACCTCCACTCTTCTCCTGAACAGGTAAGGTGCTCTACCAAGGGTATTTTAATTGTGGTTGTTAATTAAAGTTACCAGTAATTTCTACCATCTTAAAGTAAACATGTTATCCTTTTTCTTTCTTACGTGTTATGTTTACTTACTTGTGGTAACTATTTTTTTTTCTCTTTATCAGCTCTGCTGCTGGCCTGGTCAGCTGGTACAGACGCCAGTTTTGAAGGAGCTAGATGTACGTCTCTCTGACTTGGTTTTTGTCTACTCTTCCGCTTCAAAATCTTACGTACCTCGACCAAGTGGCATACGAGAATTGTTAACTACCCAGGATAACCATCCTACATCTCGTCTACATCAGAGGCTCAACCTGGGCTTATATTCTCCTACTCTCCATCCTGCCAGAACCACAAAGGCCTATTTTTTTTTATATTTTATTAAAAACTTAAAAGTCTTAATTTATTTCATATCCAAGAGTCTTTATTTGTTTTTATTATTTTTTCCATTGTTATTTGTTCAGGTGGAAGGCGTTCCTCTGACAATGGCGACCTTGCCAGGATACGACTCTTGAGGCTACATCTTCCTGATGGTTCTACTGGTTCGTGAGTATAACATTTAAGATTGAAAAGGGTGAGTTCGTATCTTTGAGGTGTCAAGTCATTACTGGTAGTCTTTGACTTACAGTTGTTTGGTTCTTGGGTTGGGTTTAGAAGTTTACTCATTATTGTTGGACCTGAGGAACTTCCATAATAACCCCTCCTGGGTGAACCGTGTTCATTTATCTTAGTGAAGGCTTTTGAGCCCACTAGATTTGCTTCCAAGTGAAAATATTATTTCATTTTCTTCTTTGGGAAGGTTTAGAAAGTGTGCGGACGAGGTCCCTTTTTGAAACAGTCGTTTCAGTTGTTAATTTAAGATCAACTTGTTTGGTTTGTATTATATTTTCTTACTATGGATTCGTTAGATTTCTGGTTAAGGGCTGGAAAAGACATGGGATTTACAGGCCAGTCTCTTGATAGTTATATTACTGCTAAAATGGCTATAGAAGAGAAAAAGGAACAGGAAAGACTAGCTCTAGCTAAACAGGAGGAACAGGAAAGACTAGCTCTAGCTAAACAGGAGGAACAGGAAAGACTAGCTCTAGCTAAACGAGGAGAGAACAGGAAAGACTAGCTCGAGAAGAGAAAAGACTAGCAGAAGAGAAAAAGGAACAGGAAAGACTAGCTCGAGAAGAGAAAAGGAACAGGAAAGAATAGCACGAGAAAATGAAAGGATTGCTCGTGAGGACAAACGAGAACAGGAGAGGTTGCTAGAGAAGACAGAGTTCAGGCAAGGGAAGTAGCCTTCAGGATGAAGGAGATTGAAGAAAAGTCAAAGCAGAGGGAGTTAGAACAGTTAAGGCTGGAATTGGAAGCCAAGAAGGTAGAGCTATCTAAGCATAAAATAGATGAAGGGGTACTAGAATACCCTACCCACGAATCTAATATTAGGATGCCTCAAATTCCACCTTTCACAGAGCAGGATGACATCGCGGCATATATCACCAGATTCGAGAACACTGCCACACTCTGTGAGTGGCCCTCAGATTCTTGGGCTACAAGGCTTGGATTACTTCTATCAGGTACAGCTTTAAACGTATATTCCACCTTACCAGCTGACGTAATCACTGATTATCCTCTACTTAAGAAAGCTATCTTACACGCTTTCAAGAAGACCACCCACCATTACAGGTCTGAGTTTCGGCACACTAAAATATCCCCCAATCAGAATTATATGCAGTATCTGACAACACTTTTCAGATTGTTTGATTGTTGGATTGATAGTGCCGAAGTTGATCATGACTTTGATTCATTACGCGACCTGATGGTGAGAGACCAATTTCTCTCTTCTGTTAACTCTGACTTACGTATCTTTATTAAAGAACGTGACGTTCACACAGCTTCCGAAATGGCACAAGCGGCAGATATATACGCCTGCGCTCATAATAACTACCCTAAAGAGCGTAGTGGATATAAATCTGTTGTACCTAAACAATCTGAGTCATCCAAACCATTTTCCTCTAAGAAATTCCCAGTAAAATGTTACAACTGTAACGAATTGGGACACAGACGTCCAGATTGTCCCAAGAAAAAAGGTGAGAATATTGGAAAGTGTTTCACCGAAGCTAATATTAACGCACCTTTTAGTGAAGGTTCTGTTAATGGCATGAATGTTTCCACCATTCTTAGGGATACTGGGTGTTCTTGTATTGTTATTTCAAGTAAACTCTTTCCTAACTTAGATTCAACCCGGTATAAAAGTACTAAATTAACTGACTACTTAGGAAGAAGTGATGCGTTTCCTACTCTCAGATGTTTCATTAACTGCAAATGGTTTACTGGTTGGGTAGAAGCAGTGGTGGCCCCAATAACTTCTTGTTCTGTTTTGGTTGGGAACATAGAAGGGGCGACCTTCCCATCTGAATTAGACTGTGTAAGGTTTTCAAATGATTCCGGAAAAGATAAACTTGATACTTCTGTTTCTTCCCTAGAATCTCCAGAAGTAAATAATCAGGATAACTCAACTCAGAGTTCGGATAATCATGAAACTCCAGGAAAAACCTTAGAGAAGCAGTCATCAAAACCAATCTGCACAGAAACTGAGGAAATACCACAGGTGACTGAATCTTCCCCACAACTGGACACGGTTAACGTCCTTACCAGAGCTCAATCTAAGGTAAAACCAATCCATCCTTTAGTACTTTCCAAAGGAAAACCTATTGAGCTGTCACACCTAGATTTGGAAGGTCTCCAGAAGACTTGTCCTTCCTTAGAGGAAACCCGAAAGCTAGCATTAAATGACAATGTGATTAAAAGAAAGAAGTTCAGTTATAAATTTGAGTTCAAAAGTAATCTTCTATACAGGACTATAGTGACTGCGGACAATCCCAATGAGGTGGGAAAAAGTCTATTAGTCATTCCTAGGGATTGTCGTGAGACTATTTTGAAAATTTCTCATGACCTGCCTGTCTCTGGCCATTTCTCCCATAGGAAGACCTATGATAAGATCAAAGACTTGTACTTCTGGCCTGGGATGTCCTCTGACATCTATAAGTACTGTAGATCATGTCACGTATGTCAACTTTCCTCTCAAAAGGGTAGAACTAAGAGGGTTCCCATGGTCAAAATGCCAATTTTTTCAGTTCCATTTGCTAGAGTTGCAGTGGATATAGTTGGTCCCCTCACTCCTCGTTCATCAGGAGGTCATAAGTATATTTTGACTATGATAGACTATGCGTCCAGCTTCCCTGAGGCGGTACCCATAAAATCCATCACGTCCATAGAAGTAGCTGAAGCTTTACTGTGTATTTTTTCACGGGTCGGTATTCCTCGTGAAATTCTGTCAGATCAAGGGACTCAATTCACGTCGGAAGTGATGGAACAAGTTTATCAACTTGTAGGTGTTAAACCGCTTTTCACTACACCTTATCATCCAATGTGTAATGGAAGAGTGGAACGTCAACATGCCATCCTGAAGTCTATATTAAAGAAACTCTGTATTCTTAAACCAACTGACTGGCATAGATATCTACCATGTGCTCTCTTTGCAATGAGGGAGATTCCTAGTGACTCTCTGGGATATTCCCTTTTGAATTACTTTATGGAAGACAGGCTCGTGGACCACTATATATCCTGAATGAACTGTGGTCTAAAGATATTGAACCTGAAGTTCAAAACACTTACCAGTTTCTCCTAGACCTTAGGGAAAGATTGGAAGAAACTGCTGATTTGGTTGTCAAAAACCTTAATGTGTCTATGGAAACTTACAAGACATATTTTGACCATAAGAGCTCCCAACGTAAGTTTAATGTTGGTGATGAGGTACTAGTTCTTTTGCCGGACAAATCCAACAAATTATTAATTACCTGGCGAGGGCCGTATAAGGTAACCAAGGTCTATAATAAGGTAGATTACATCTTGGATGTCAAGGGTAAGGAAAGAATGTACCACGTCAATATTTTAAAACGGTATCACCGTAGAGAAGTTAATCTTTGCTTAAACACCTTTGATGAAGACCCTTTGTCTTACAGCTTAGTTAGCAATCATGATTCTTACGAATGTAAAATTTGTATTATAGATGACGAATCTCGCACAGAATCGAAGGAACTACTGGATATCTTAACTGATGATTCTGCCACCCATAACTCAAATGTCAACATCAACAGTGAACTATCTTGTAAACAAAAGTCTCAAGTAAGTGCCATAGTAAATACGTTTTCAGATGTATTCACAGAAATCCCAGGACTTACCACTACTGTTATACACAAGATTGAATTAACAGCACAGGAACCAGGCAGACGGAAAGTCTATCCTGTCCCTGTTCACTTACGACAAACATTTGATAACGAAGTGGACAAACTCTTAAAGTTAAAGATTATAGAACCTTCTAAATCAGCTTTCTGTTCTCCAGTTGTAATGGTTAAGAAACCAGATAATACTTACAGACTGGCCCAAGATTTCCGTTATTTAAATACCATTACTAAATGGGATGCTGAACCCATGCCAGTAATTGATCATGACTTGTATAAATTCCATGACTGTAAGTTCTTCTCTGAATTAGATATCTCACAAGCATACCATCAGGTGTCTTTACACCCAGACTCTAAACCATACACTGCTTTCCCCACTCATAGAGGACTAATGCAATATCGCACTATGCCTTTTGGTTTGGTTACGCTTGTGCCACTTATATTAGGCTTATGAGAATAGTCCTCTCTGACTTAAAGAATGTTTCGGTGTATTTTGATAACATTTACATCATGACTCATGTCTGGGAAGATCATCTGTCAACACTGTCGCTTGTTTTAAAGAGACTAAGAGCTCATGGCCTTACAGTCAAACCACAGAAGTGTTTTCTTGGTTACTTCAAAATACAATACTTGGGGTTCATTATATCAGACAATTCTTTATCTCCTATTCCTAACAAAACTAAAGCTGTACTTGAATGCACTTTTCCTAGTACAAAAAATTGCTAAGAAGTTTCCTCGGATCTGTAAACTTCTACAGAAGTTTTGTCCCAAACTTAAGTGGTCTGACCTCCATTCTCACTGACTATTTAAAAAAGAATGTGAAAGAACCACTGGTTTGTTCTGATGAAGCAAAACAAAGCTTCGAACAAATTAAAAGAATATTTTCGAACCCTCCTGTCCTAAAATTACCAGATATTAACGAAGTTTTTTGTCTCCGAACAGATGCCTCTCATTCTGGACTCGGTGCTGTGTTACTTCAGTATTACGATGAGACACCGTTCCCGGTATCTTTTGCTAGTAAGAAGCTTCTACCACGGGAAGAAAGTACTCTACTGTGGAAAAGGAATGTTACGCCTTAGTGTGGGGTATAAGTAGATTCAAATACTACTTGTATGGGAAACCCTTCATACTTGAAACTGATCACAAGCCACTCATGTATTTAGAAAACTTCAAAGGTACAAATAGCAGACTCTTGAGATGGGCTTTGGCTATTCAGGCCTACAAGTTTAAGGTTATTTATATCTCTGGCTCTGAAAACCACTTTTCAGATTGGCTGAGCCGAGGTTGTACATAGTGCTTTTCCCTCTGTTTAACTTATTACCTTCGACCATAAGTTTTGGAAAGGGGGTATTGTGAGGGAAAAGTAGTCTAATTATGGGTTAAGGTTGTTAGTCTGCCGGCGGTCATTCACGGGTTCAGCCGGTGCTACCCTCTTGCGGGCCGAATCAGAACCCCCACCCTTTTCTGGTGGTAGTTACCTTACCTGGTGACAGTGAAACTGTGGAGAGACACTACACCTCCACTCTTCTCCTGAACAGGTAAGGTGCTCTACCAAGGGTATTTTAATTGTGGTTGTTAATTTAAAGTTACCAGTAATTTCTACCATCTTAAAGTAAACATGTTATCCTTTTTCTTTCTTACGTGTTATGTTTACTTACTTGTGGTAACTATTTTTTATTTTCTCTTTATCAGCTCTGCTGCTGGCCTGGTCAGCTGGTACAGACGCCAGTTTTGAAGGAGCTAGATGTACGTCTCTCTGACTTGGTTTTTGTCTACTCTTCCGCTTCAAAATCTTACGTACCTCGACCAAGTGGCATACGAGAATTGTTAACTACCCAGGATAACCATCCTACATCTCGTCTACATCAGAGGCTCAACCTGGGCTTATATTCTCCTACTCTCCATCCTGCCAGAACCACAAAGGCCTATTTTTTTATATTTTATTAAAAACTTAAAAGTCTTAATTTATTTCATATCCAAGAGTCTTTATTTGTTTTTATTATTTTTTCCATTGTTATTTGTTCAGGTGGAAGGCGTTCCTCTGACACTAAGTATTTTAGCTAAAAAATGAGTTTTGCCAGAAAAGCACTCAAACCGCTCTAAAATGTCGAAATATGCAATAAAATACGATTTTAGCACATTTTTCTGAGTTTTTAATGTTTCATGTATTTTTGAAAATAATATGAAATATTCATAATAATATTGATTTTTATAGATTTTTAATGGGATTTTTTAAAATATGTAAATAATTATAAATATTCAAAATGCTATAAAACGTTATTTTATTGCATTTTTGACATTCAGGCATTTTCAAGGATTTTCTGAAAAACTAGATAATATTAGATAAGAATTTCGCTACTTCATAAATTTAATTGCGAGAAATTTATTTAAAAGTTGAAATCTATATTTTAGCTAAAAATGAGTTTTGTCAGAAAAGCACTCAAACCGCTCTAAAACGTCGAAATATGCCATAAAATGCAATTTTAGACATTTTTCTGAGCTTTTAATGTTTCATGTATTTTTGAAAATAATATGAAATATTCTAATTAATATTGATTTTTATAGATTTTTAATGGGATTTTTAAAATATGTAAATAATTTATAAATATTCAAAAATGCTATAAAACTTATTTTATTGCATTTTTGACGATTTAAGGCATTTTCAAAAGATTTTCTGAAAACATTTTTTTAGATAAAATACACCTATGAGTAAGCTTCCTAAAACAAAATCATAAAATTTGCTACTTTTCCCATAAATTTCAATTGCAGTAGAAATTCTATTTAAAAGTTTGATAATCTAAATATTTTAGCTAAAAATGAGTTTTGCAGAAAAGCACTCAAACCGCTCTAAAACGTCGAAATATGCATAAAATACCATTTTAGCACATTTTCTGAGTTTTTAATGTTTCAGTATTTTTGAAAATAATATGAAATATTCTATAATAATATTGATTTTTATAGATTTTTAATGGGATTTTTAAAAATGTAAATAATTCATAAATATTCAAAATGCTATAAACGTTATTTTATTGCATTTTTGACGATTCAAGGCATTTTCAAGGATTTTCTGAAAAACTATTTTTTAGATAAAATACACCTATGAGTAAGCTTCCTAAAAAAATCATAAAATTTTGCTACTTTTCCCATAAATTTCAATTGCAGTAGAAATTCTATTTAAAAGTTTGAAATCTAGTATTTTAGCTAAAAATGAGTTTTGTCAGAAAAGCACTCAAACCGCTCTAAAACGTCGAAATATGCCATAAAATGCATTTTAGCATTTTCTGAGTTTTAATGTTTCATGTATTTTTGAAAATAATATGAAATATTCTAAATTAATATTGATTTTTATAGTTTTTTAATGGGATTTTTTAAAATATGTAAAAAATTTTATAAATATTCAAAAATGCTATAAAACGTTATTTTATTGCATTTTTGACGATTAAGGCATTTTCAAGGATTTTCTGAAAAAATTTGATAAATATGACTATTTTTTAGATAAAGCTATACTTAAACTAAATGCATAAAATTTTCTTATTTTCCAATAAAAATATAAATCATAAAATTTCGCTTACTTTTGCACATATTCTATTTAAAAGTTTCGATAATCTAAGATATTTTAGCTTAAAAATGAGTTTTGTCAGAAAAGCACTCAAACCGCTCTAAAACGTCGAAATATGCAATAAAATACATTTTAGCACATTTTTCTGAGTTTTTAATGTTTCATGTATTTTTGAAAATAATATGAAATATTCTATAAAATTTGATTTTTATAGATTTTTAATGGGATTTTTAAAAATATGTAAATAATTTATAAATATTCAAAAATGCTATAAAACTTGATTTTATTGCATTTTTGACGATTTAAGGCATTTTCAAGGATTTTCTGAAAAAAATTTTTTTTAGATAAAATATCCCTTTGAGTAAGCTTCCTAAAAGAAAATCTTAAAATTTTGCTTACTTTTCCCATAAATTTCAATTGCAGTAGAAATTTATTTAAAAGTGTGATAATCTAAGTATTTTAGCTAAAAAATGAGTTTTGCCAGAAAAGCACTCAAACCGCTCTAAAATGTCGAAATATGCAATAAAATTTCCCCTTTTGAGTTTTAGCATTATTTTCTAAAAGTTTTTTAATAGTTTAAACATTGAAATTTTAAAATTTTAAAAATGAAAATATTCAGAATTAATATTGATTTTTAAAATATTTTAATAAATTTGAGAATTTTTGTAACTTTTCTATAATTTCATGCAGAGATATTCTATTTAAAAGTTATTAATCTACATTATTTTCAGTTCTAAAAAATGAGTTTTGTCAGAAAAAGACTCAAACGTTTTAAAATTCAAGTCGAAATATGCATAAAATGCAATTTTAGGCCATTTTTCTGAGCTTTTTAATGTTTCATGTATTTTTGGAAAATAATATGAAATATTCTGAATTAATATTGATTTTTATAGATTTTTAATGGGATTTTTTTTAAAATATGTAAATAATTTATAAATATTCAAAAATGCTATAAACGTTATTTTATTGCATTTTTTGACGATTTAAGGCATTTTCAAGGATTTTCTGAAAAACTATTTTTTTAGATAAAATATACCTATGAGTAAGCTTCCTAAAAGAAAATCATAAAATTTTGCTTACTTTTCCCATAAATTTCAATTGTAGTAGAAATTCTATTTAAAAGTGTGATAATCTAAGTATTTTAGCTAAGAAATGAGTTTTGCCAAAAACACTCAAACCAGCTCTAAAACGTCGAAATATGCAAAAAAAATACGATTTTAGCACTTTTTTCTGAGCTTTTAATGTTTCATGTATTTTTTCGAAAATAATATGGAATATTCTATAAAAATATTGATTTTTATAGATTTTTAATGGGATTTTTAAAAATAAGTAAATAATTAAATATACTAAAAAATGCTATAAAACTTGTTTTTATTGCATTTTTGCTTTTTAAGGCTTTAAAGGTTTTTTCTGAAAAAATTTTTTTTAGATAAAACACACCTATGAGAAAACTTTAAAACAAAATCATAAAATTATGCTAATTTTTTCCCATAAATTTAAATTGCGTGAAATTCTATTTAAAGTTTGAAAATCTAGGTATATTGGCTAAAAAATGATTTTTTAAAGAAAAACCCAAAAACCCCTTAAAACGTCGAAAATGTTATAAAATGCAATTTTATTTTTCTGAGTTTTTAATGTTTCATGTTTTTTTAACAAAATTTGAAATATTCTCAATTAATATTGTTTTTTTATAGATTTTTAATGGGATTTTTAAAAAAAATTAAATAATTTATAAATACTAAAAAATGCTATAAAACGTTATTTTATTTTTTTTTTGACTTTTAAGGCTTTTTCAAGGATTTTCAAAAAAAAATTTTTTTTGGATAAAATATCCCTTTGAGAAAATTTCCAAAAAGAAAATCATAATTATTTTCTTATTTTTCCCCATAAATTTCAATTGCAGTGAAATTCTTTTTAAAAAATGTGATAATCTAAGTATTTTAGCAAAAAAAGGGGTTTTTCCCAGAAATGCCTAAAACCCGCTCTAAAACGTCGAAAATATGCAAAAAAATACGTTTTTGGCACATTTTCTGAGTTTTTTAATATTTCATGTTTTTTTAAAATAATATGAAATATTCAAAAAAATATTGTTTTTTATAGATTTTAAGGGGTTTTTTTAAAATATGTAAAAAATTTAAAAAATATTCAAAAATTTTTATAAAACTTGATTTTATTGCTTTTTTTGACGTTAAAAAGGCTTTTTCAAGGTTTTTCCCAAAAACTATATTTTTAGAAAAAAAACCCCCTTTATAAGAAAGCTTCCTAAAAGAAAATCAAAAAATTTTTTGCTAATTTTTTTCCTTTAAAAATTTCAATTGCGGCATAAATTCTTTTTAAAAAAGTTTGAAAATCTAGGAAATTTTCTAAAAAATGAGTTTTGCTAAAAAAGCACTCAAACGCCCCAAAAACGTCAAAATATGCAAAAAAATCGATTTTTACATTTTCTGAGTTTTTTAATGTTTCATGTTTTTTTCAAAATTTTAAAATACGCTTTAAAAATATTGTTTTTTTATAAAATTTTTAATGGGTTTTTTTTAAAAAATATGTAAATAATTAATAAATTTTAAAAAAATGCTTAAAATTTTATTTTATTGCATTTTTGACTATTTGGGCTTTTTCAAGTTTTTTCCCCTGAAAAACTATTTTTTTGGGAAAAAATCCACCTATGAGTAAGTTTCCCCAAAAAGAAAATTTTAAAATTTTGCTTAATTTTCCCATAAATTTTTAAAATTTGCAGTAAAAATTCTTTTTAAAAAATTTAAAAAAATCTACGTATTTTGGAAAAAAATGATTTTTGTCAGAAAAACACTCAAACCCTTTCAAAAATGAAATATCCCCCAAAATGCTTTTGGGTTAATTTTCTGGTTTTTTAATGTTTCATGTTTTTTTGGAAAATAATATTGAAATATTTGAATTAATATTGATTTTTATAGTTTTTTAAGGGGTTTTTTTTTTAAAATATGAAAAATAATTTATAAATATTAAAAAATCCTATAAAACGTTTTTTTATTGCATTTTTGACGATTTGGGCATTTTAAAGGGATTTTCAAATTTATTTTTTTTGATAAAATATACCTATGAGTAAACCCCCTTAAAAAAAATCATAAAATTTTGCACCCCATAAATTTCAATAGCATTAAAAATTCTTTTTAAAAAAGTGTGATAACCCTTAAGTTTTTTAGCTAAAATGGTTTTGCTGAAAAACACTCAAACCGCTCTAAAATTGAAATTAAAATAAAATACGTTTTTTAAACATTTTTCTGATTTTTTAATTTTTTCATGTTTTTTTTAAAATAATATGAAATATTCAGAATTAATATTGTTTTTTAAGATTTTTAATGAGTTTTTTTTAAAATATGTAAATAATTTAAAAATATTAAAAAACTAAAAACGTTATTTTATTGCATTTTTGACTTTTTTGAGGCATTTTAAAAGGTTTTCTGAAAAACTATTTTTTTTTAGATAGAATCCCCCCTATGGG